>VXBO01009767.1:12647-27801 GCA_013400135.1 Rhinoptilus africanus | reverse complement strand
CTGTGGCCTGCACTCCACTGCTACAGGAATAGAGAAAAAAGCCTTAGCAATGTCAATTGTAGCATACCACTTAGCTTCCTTTGACTCCAGTTCATAGTGAAGTTCTAACATGCCTGAGACAGCAGCACTCAATGGTGGTGTGGCTTCATTCAAGCTGCAACAGTCTACTGTCAATCTCCATTCCCCATTACGTTTTCGCACTGGCCATATGGGACTATTAAAGGATGAGCGAGTCTTACTGATCACCCCTTGGCTTTCCAGCTGACAGATCAACTTCTCAATAGGGAGCAAAGAATGTTGTTTACTGCGATATTGTCACCTATGCACAGTTCTAGTAGCAATGAGCACCTTCTCGACCCTCAAAAGCCCCACAGTAGAAGGGTCCTCTGACAGCCCAAGCAAAGTAGACAATTGCACAACTGTCTCTGTCTCCACCACCGCTACAGCAAGCGCCCACCGGTACCCCCTTGGGCCCTTAAAATACCCTTTCCTGAGGTACTCTATGCCAAGAATGCATGGAGCACCTGGGCCAGTTACAATGGGCAACTTTTCCCATTTAATCCCATTTAGACTCACTTCGGCCTCCAANCTCACTTTGGCCTCCAATACAGTCAGCTCTTGAGATCCCTCATCACTCCATCAGTACTGATGAATTCTTCCCCTCTATGATTTGAAGGCATTAGGGTGCACTGTGCACCAGTGTCCACCAAGGCCCTCTATTTTGTGGTTCTGATGTGCCAGGCCATCAAATCCACACAGTCCAATAAACTTGTTCATGCCTCTCCTCCTCCTGAATGGAGGCAGGGCCCCCCTACTTTTTACTAGAGGGCCCACCACTTCCATCCATGACAGTTGCATGTTGTAAATCAGGCTCTGAAGCCCATCTTTGCCTTCTGAGGGACCAGTCACTGGAAACTGGAGCAGCACTTCTCCTGGAAGAATCCCCTTTTGGAGGTGTTATACTCTGCAGCTGATGTACACATATCTGTAAAGCTGAAGTAAGTTTTCCATCCCGATTTCTCCTGTTTTCTCCCTGATTATGCAGGGTAGACTACAGGATGTGTCATGCTGTGCTTTGTTTCTCTTGAACAGGTTTAGTAGGGAAATGTTTCTCCCCAGCTGAGACATTGGCCTTGCCAAATGATTTCTTCAGCACTGAGACACTGGCCTATGGGGCAGAAAGAAGATTATGTGCATAATGCTGCATTTGAACGTCCATATCAACCACTGTCAATGCTTCATCATCTCTCCAGCAAAATAATGCCAATACATTAGCATATGCTGGTGGTGCACTCAGTACCCACTTGCGCCAAATGAGTCTGGTAATTTTGAGTGCATCTGGATCTAATGATATCTGCAGGTTGTCCAAATCAGTGAAAATCATCTCCTGCACAGCTATTCCCTCAGATTCTTAACACATCTCTCGATAGTCGTCCACTTGGATGGGCAATACATGATATCATCCCTATAGGGATACCTGCTCCTCATGCTTACCAGGAGTCACCTGTAGAGGGTGAGGGATTGTGGTGGTCTTCCAAGAGCCCTGACAATACCCGATTCTGTAGCCAATAGTCCCAGCCGCTTGGCTTCTCTAGCATCTTAAGTCCAAACTATCAGGTCCAGTATCCTAGCATCTGAGCAACCAAGTAGTCACTTGCTCGCCTTCCTGATGGCTGTAATCCTTACGTATGTCCTGTATCTCATTTAGGGGTAATGATCAAGTAGTTTCCTCTGTTATTGCATTGCCTGATGTTCCTGGTTAACTGTCACTATCTGCTGGTACTGCACATTTCCTCTTATGTACAGGGTTGACTGATACTGGTTCTGACCGAGTCTGTAGGTCAGCTGCATCATCCATCACCAAGGCTGGAGTAGATTTAGTACTCCTTGCAGCTGCAGGTCTTGCCATGAGAGCCAGCAGGGTTTGGATAAGATCAAGGTCTGTAGGGAGGGCTGGCAAGGCGTACACAGGCACGATGCCTATCACAGGGGTCAGCAGGGTCTGCACAGATAGAGTGGTTATCGTAAGGACTGGCAGGGTCTGCACGGGCGTGATGCCAGTCGTGCAGGTCGGTGGGCTCTGCACAGGCACAAGGTCAGTTGTGGGGGTCGGCAGGGTCTACATGGGTACAGTGTTTGTCGCAGGGATAGGTGGGGTCTGCACTGGGGGCGATGTCTGCTGCAGGGGCCTACGGAGTCTGCACAGAAGCAGTGTGTGTCAGGGGGGCTGGCGGGGTCTCTACAGGAGCACTGTCTGTCGGGGGAGCTGGCAAGCTCTCTACAGGACATTTCCCTCTACAGCAGATCCAACAAATGAAAAAAAATAAGCCCACAAAAATTAACAACAGAAACTTGATGATCAAAACATGCCAAGGGTATTCCTAACTCTCAAAAATTGTTAGTATTAACGCCACAGGAATATATGGATCCTCAAGCGGTATCTTCCTCTTTGCTAAATGGCCCATAATATAACCGAAGGTGTAATTATGCGCAATGCCTAAGAGAGGGCTCCTGCCACCCTGAGGTGAATCCGACCACGGTGATTTGAGAGATGCCATTACATAAGTGACAAGAAACAGAAGGATTACAAAAGACCCGATAACATAGCAAAATACTGCCACACAAAATAACAAGGCAATGTTTTTAACTCCACATTTAAAAACGATAAGCTGCCCTAAATAAATGAGAAACATCAGTGAACTCTTGCACCACTCCCATAGCCCCCCACATAAGCCTACACAGAGATACCAGAGAGCTCTGTCTACAGCCCTTTGAAACAACTACAGCAGATCCATAATGACTGTTCTACAAATCCTATCAAATCTGTTTAAAACTCCAACCCTTCAGAACTCTCAACTTAAGGCCCACAGTTCTCCTAGCACTATTTGAATTAAGTGCAAACTATTGCATTAAGTGCCAAGTTTGTTAAAATACCCCACCGGATGCCAAACTTTGTTAAAATACCACGTTGTGCACCAAATTAATTAAATTAGCTTGTTGGGTGCCAAATTTGTTAAGACATCACGTTGGGCACAAAATTTGTTAAGATAACCACGCTGGGGACAAAATTTGTGAAGGTACCACATTGGGTACCAAATTTATTACAATAACCACGTTGGATGCCAAATTTCTTATGGTTGGAGAAAACCCATAACAATTTATTGTTATTCCTTTTCTCCAGGCTAAACAACCCCAGTTCCCTCAGCTGCTCCTCACAGGACTTGTGCTCTAGACTCCTCACCACCTTCACTGCCCTTCTCTGGAAGTGCTCCAGTACCTCAGTGTCTTTCGTGCAGTGACTGGACCAAAACTGATGCAGCATTTGAGATGCAGCCTCACCCCTCCTGCCTCTCATAGCCTCCTCACAGACAAACTGAAGTAGTAGGGCCTAGGTAAAGGGACCTAGGTAAAGTGGATCAAAAACTGGCTGGACTGCAGAGCAAAAAGGGTTTTGATGTCAACACAAAAAACAACCTAGCCGGATGCTAATAACTGGTGGTGGTATACTGCAGAGTTCAGGACTGGGTCAATAGTATTTAACATTTTCACTAACAATGGGTCATTGTCAGGAGTTTCCTGATTTTTCTTCCGGTATTTTTTCAAATTGCTCAAATTATATACATCTGGTCTTGGTTCTGACTTGTCATGTCTTTCATTTCTGTAGTAAAACTCCCATCTTTGATGCAATAAGCTGTGAAACAGGATTTCTAAGTAGTAATGTTAGGTTTTTTCTTTTTCATTTTCTCTTGCAAATGCACTGAAGTTTTCAGCTAGCACTCCAGCAACTTTATTAAACTCGGCATTTTAATTAATAATAACTGTACAAAGAATATCCTGTTATTTGCTTTTTTTCTTGACTTTTTATCATTAACAAATTTGTTAAGCCTGATAATAAATAAGTTATCATGCATCAGTGTTTCTTTTTTCTCACAGTTTGACTTCTGTGTATGTGTGCTCCAGGGACATGTGACTTTGTTTTGATACTACTTGAGAGAATAAATAGGGAAGTCTTTTGTACTACTGAGAAAAATTTAGAGGAATTCATTCAAAAGGTCTTCATAAGACTGGTGCAGCAGCATTTCCACAACTGAGTTAGTGCAGACACAGCCCTGCTCTGATTTTTTTTCTTCTGAAACAAATGGATTAGGAGAGGAGCTAAGTGCATTACTTGGCCTCTCTGTTGCTTCTATTGCAACAGAAAACTCCCAAAGCATTGACAGCAGTGGCAGGCAATCTTTCAGTCACAATATTTTGGGACTGGTTGTAGGCTCTTTGTTTTTATTAGTTTTGGAAAATGGTGACTGGCTTGATATAAAATGTAAATATGCTTTTGAGTTCTCCTGAAAATGGTCACTGTAAGTGAATATCCGTAAGTGGATGTCAGTTATGGTGATATAAGGCTCTGAATGAACAGCAGTTATTTTATGAAGAAATGCATGCACTTAGTGGTCTTGTTTGGTTCTTTGTCAATGAATGTATAAAATCCCTACAGCCCATAACAGTATCTTGATTAATACCTGATTGTAATTCTTCAATTCATGGCAGTCATGCCTGGAAAATGAACAAGTATATTCAGTTTGTCCCAACCAGAAAGAATCATATTCCAAGAGCAATTTTCAAATGAATGTATGAATAAGAAATCACGTGAAATGATTTCACATCTTCAGATTTCTTGCTGTCCAATAATGCATGCCCACCTCTGAGATAATTTTATAGAGAAAGACAGCCATAAGAGACATGTAAAGAAGGTCTTTTTGGACCACTTAGGACTTAAGAATTTAACTTGTTAGGGTCCCAAATGGCTTGCTCAAAGATGTGGCTCAAATCTGTGATCAAGCCAAGGAAATAAATTTGGTTTCTGTTTTTCAGCTTTGTGACCTATCTATCTATCTACTGCATTAACAGCATTTTAACCACTGGGTTCCAAAGCAAAGTTATATCAATCCTTCTTCTGGTTCCTCATTCATTTATTTATATGTGAAAGGCCTCACTGCATGACTGTTGCATGATGCAGTAGTTTTGGAAAGTAGGTAGAAAGTTGATAGCTCAGCCTCCGTATGTCTTCTCTGCCTAACTTCCAGGAGGGTAAAGAATGCTAATGAATTGTGATTGTACTCCTCACCTTGACTTGGGAGCTCCTGGACAAAGGAAGCAAGGTCAGGACAGCCCTTAGCCACTGAATTGTTCTCTGAAGTTACTGGCAGCAGGCTATCAGTAAGTTTTAACTTATGTGAGGGTCAAGTAAGCCAGTTGTGGGGCTGCTGGAAGTTCAAAAATGTCAAAAACTCATTGTAGGTCAACTGGGAACCAGAAAATCTAGGCTGAAATCATTGTATGTGAAATATCCAGTGCATAAGCACCCTTTCGTGCAGGCTTCAGCTCATGTAATTCATTCATCCACTTAGCCAGACCTTTTTTGTACAAATTAATTTCAAGCCTCTTGTTAAAGCTCGCTAATTAAGATTACTGTAGAGTCCTGAAGTGGTTTGGGAGGGGCAGAGGGTTAGTCTCATTATAATGACCTGATTGATGGGCTTTTTTGTATTATCTCTAGGAGGTACTTTTTTAGAGATGATGGCTTTGTTTATGATACCATTCAAATGAAAAATCGGTGAAAAAGACCAGAAGCCAATTTCCACACTGCTTTTTGAATGATTATACAGTCATTAAAGTAATACATGAGCCTCCATGGACTACACAAGTACAGCAAAAGGAATGAGGAGATTCACCTTGCACGCACAGCCTGAAAAATGCTGTGTGAATAATTTATTTTTGTGACATGGTGTCAAACCTCGAAACTTGAAGGACAAAAGCTCAAAATGACCTGATTATAAATTTAAAATAGTGGTCATTTACTCCAATTTTGCACTTCCTATTTAAACCATATTTTTCCTCTTGTGTAGAATAGCATTTGAAAGAGCATCTAGAAAAAATAAATTTTTCTTGCTACACTTTTCTTTGTATTATTGTCTGACAAATTATTGAAAAGTTATCAATAAATTGCCACCACTTTATTCAAAGAAGTTGCTGTACAATCTTTGTTTTGCCATATTGTTTTTATAACAAGTGTCTGAATGGTTAAAGAGCCCCATGTGTGATGCTTTGAATGATTCTATTATTGACTCATAAGATGCCTGCTCCACGTGGGGTCCCTGATTTGGGTTGTCTGTGGTAGATTGCTCTTGCAACATTATCACTACTAAGTGGTAAGTTCCCATTTTCTGATTTTATCAAAATTTAGATATTTTCAGCAGTTTTCCCTCAGCATCCTGAACATCAGAGAAAGCATACATGTTCTTGATACACAGGAAGATATCTCCTCACATTGTTAATTAACATTAATAACATTAATATTCCAGTCATCTGAATATTTCCATCAAGTCTGTTATAGCAACTTAATTTTGAATTTGGTCATGCATTAGGAATTGAATTGTCTTTTGGTTTGTCCTCATAGACCATGTGTATGATCTTCTAAGCTATTCTATGAATTGATCTTCTATCTGCCTTCTGAAGTTATACAAATTTACTGTTTAGTACAACAAGGACTGTAGTCCAGGTTTTTGTGTTCTCTCTTTTATATTCCTTAAGTAATGGGTTATAATGGGTCATCCTCACTTTCTCTGTCTTTCTGAACTAATAAAAACATTCATGGAGCAACTTCAAAAAGAAAAAAAATCCACCTTGGAATATACTCTAACATGATGTTTAGAATACTGTCATAGGAAATTGCTGTTCTGGTGCCCATGGTGAAGGATGAAATAGAGAAATGTGAAATAGACCCAACCATTGTACTTTGAGTAAATAATACAATCTTTTCTCCCTTGGTTTCTGGATTCCAGTTTCCATTCCTCCATTTTTCTTCTCTGAAAAGAGTGAGCTTAACCCCAGTTTTTTTGATAGCTCTGGGTTGGCTACAGCTGTATTTTTCAGCAAATAAATTATTAACATTTGCTCATCCCTGGAGCATATCATTTAGAGCCTCTGTAACTAAACCTCTTCCTTTGTTATGTTTGACAGTTCAATGACAAGAAGTGTTAAATGCATTTTAAACATGTTCAGTAAATTGAGCAATGGTGGCGGAAGTCAGTACTTCCCCTAATGATTTGAAAGCTGAAAAAATGCACAAATCTTGCAAAAACTTGTTTTATATGACTCTCAGAAGGCCGATTTGCAATTAGGATAATGTATCTAAATGAGGAAATCCTACAGAGTTTGTTATTGGCTATTATCAGTAGTATGTCCAAAACCCACCAACATTCATTTACATGGATGTTCAGATACATTTTGTAGCATATTTTTAGTGATACATGGATCAAATGGATTTTCAGTCTGCTTAGGTCAGCAGAGAGAAAATAGTTTACGATAATTTTAAAATAATATGGCCAAATTCAGTCTGCTTTGTGAATACACATCCATGAAAGTGCTTGTTAAAGTGTAGAGAGCAGGTTTTATGCCATGTGGCTGATGTGTGGTAATTCTACTTGAAAGGAATAGTAGCCTGTGAAAATAGTTAGACACTTGATACGAGTCATGGGGCACACCACATGTACTGGAATACATGTGTGTGTATTCTTTCTCTTAGAAGAAGGAGTAAAAATGAAAGGCTGATATTTGTAATTTTATGTTATGCAACTACTAATTAAGGTGGATATGGAAGGAGAAATTCTCCAACTTTTAATATCAGCAAGCAATGCCTTCAGCCATCAATCAACAGTCAGATCTAATCACAGCTGTTCTTACAGATTTTGCCCACTAACAAAAAAATAGCCTGTCATCTGCCACCAAAACCTGGAAGAACCTTTGGGAAGAAAGTATTAGAATCATAGAGTCATAGGGTCGGAAGGGCCCTCTGGAGATGGTCTAGTCCAACCCCCCTGCCAGAGCAGATTCACCTAGAGCAGGTTGCACAGGAGTCTGTCTCTGGAGGCTCCACCACCTCTCTGGGCAGCCTCTGCCAGGGCTCTGCCACCCTCGAGGTGAAGAAGTTCCTTCTCATGTTTAAGTGGAACTTCCGATACTCGTCTTTTTTCTAAACTAAAGAGACCCAAATCCCTCAGACTTTCTTCATGAGAGGTGTTCCAGTCCCCTCATCATCTTCACTGACTGAAGGAGACTTTCAGGTGTTTATAAGCATGTGTGTCCCATCTTTTGTTGTGTTGATACTGAAACCCTTTTATTTATAAGAAAGACAATTAAGGCTACTGCTGGAGTTATTCAAAGATTGGCACTGCAATAAGGGACAGCTTTCTAAAAGTTCACACTATTTTTCTGAAAGTTCTCACTGTTAAGAGAATTATTTCCTTTTCAGTCTTTACAAGAAATCTTGACAGTGGGGATGAGATGCAGAGATGTTCAGGTTGGTTTTTCAAGATAATGAAACTCTTAACACTTGTGTATCATTAACTGATTTTACTGCCCTGCAGTTTTTTCTCTAAACTATGTTTAGGATCTGAGACCCAGAAAAAATCTGAGTAAATTAAAAATCTGCGAATAATTTTTCAAAAGTTGAATTCAATCACTGAATCCTTGCTATTATTTAAAGTCATGAGAAACTGATCAGGTGTTTTTACTTTGTTTTGAGAGTAAATATTCTCTAGTATTACAAGTTTAACATCTGTTCTTCCAAAATTTAGGCTCTGGTTAATTTAGCCTATGTAATATTTACATATAATACACATAGATAAACACATACAGATAAAATACTTATATACATATAAAGTAATGGTTACATATGATATTGACTTTAAGGATGTATTTCACAGTTTTTATGAATGGGGAGGGACTTAGCGAAACTACTGTCCTCCATGGAGACCTTGTAGCATTGTATATTGGTAGAAATCAATTTTGTGCATACAGCCTTGAATCCTGTGCTTTCTTGTCATTACAAAACTTTCTTTAAAAAGTCCACCAAAGTTTGGCTGAACGTTACTTGAATATTCACCTCCTTATAAGTAAAAATCACTTTGGGACTTTCTGAAGTATGTAAAATCGATCCTTCTATGTACAACCCATTGTTATTCAGGTTTAGATAAGAACACCAGCCCACGCCTGTAATCTCTAGTTCTTGTCAGAAGAAATGTGAGAAACAGAATTGTACTAACAATACTGTTAGTGTTAATTCACTCCAAAGTGCTTGATACCAGGGTGATTATTACAGCAGCCTTTTGTAGGAGAGATGTCATTACAAACAGTTGTTGCCAATATGGTTTTTGGCAAAGAATATGATGGGCAGTAGCTGAAAGCAATATTGTAAAATGAAATTACAGCAGCTGAAGTTAAAAGGTAGAGTTTAAAAATTTTGTAAATGTTTGAACTCTTTCAGAAAAGGCCTTTTTACTACTGCAGAAAAGGTGGCAAAACTCAAGATTTGTAATATGTGAAGTAGTGAAATATATGCTCTAATACATCTCAACCAATATATGAATATGCACACGAAGTAGTCAGATATATAACCGGATACAGCTCAACCAGGGTAAGAAGTATGTTTCTTCTGTTGTTCCTTTTGATTTCTTTACAAGGTATGATAGCAAGCCGTAATGGGACTGAGGTGGCATTCCCTTCAGAAAAATATAACTGGACAAAGTGCCCTTGACAGCCTAACCAACCAACTGCAATCACCTGGATGCAACATAATATGACACAGACCTCTTACAAGGGAAGAAAATGAAGAAGCACACATTCCATAGGGCATGTTCCCTTCCTAGACTGATGTATTGTATGGAGCAGGAAGCATATATAATGATGTGATAGAAAAGCTGTCTTGCTATGGCATGGTCTGAGATCCTCACTGGAGACGTCACTGTGTTCACCTAACTAAAAAGTGCAGTTAGCTTGCCTGTGGAGAGAAAAACAGTACATTGTGACTTTTGAAACAAAACAGGACTTTCAGTTCAGAAAAGTCTTCATGGTCATTAGTGATTTAATATTACGGCATTTAGTTTACTCCACAAGTAGTAAAACTATGGCAGGCAAAAAGCTCCTGCTGGAGCTGCTGGAAAGTTAGCATTTCATTACTAACTCTCATTTCAGTTATGTTTTTGCCAGTGACTTTAGTTTCAGAATTATTTGCTGTGTAATAACTTCAAAAATCGTATTACCAAGTTCTGTATTGTTAAGTTAGAATGTAATTATGTAAAATATAAATTAACTAATTTGCAAATGATTATTGAAATATGGAATACTGTTTTCAGTACTTTTTTCTTTATACAGAAACTTTTAAAAGCTGGTATGTTATTAATTTCCATCACCATACTGATATGTGCTTTGTTATAATATATTTTCATGACATTCTTGGGGCATTCAGGGTGCTGAAACAGATAGGTGTTGGGAAATTGAATATTGTTTCAACACTTTTTCCCAACATCTGTTTCTTATTTGAACTTTCTGTACTCCCTTATTTCCCTGCCCTGTCTGAGCCTCATTGTGAAATGGAGCTGCCAAAAGGAAAAAGAAATAAAAAGAAGTTTCTGGTCCCCTGAAACTGTGGTCAGGCAACAATGTTCTGCAATGTTTTCTTTTTACACCACCAGATATGCTAATGTGTGCTCACCTTTACATTTTTTCTCTCTGGAAAACTCTAGCCAACTTTAAGGTAGAAGAAAGACAGCAAAAAAGGTTGATAGATGATTCTTATATTCCAAAAGGTGTTTTAGAGGTTGTGGTCTGCAAATAGATCTGCCAGTCTATTGATCTGTACTAAGTAATTCTTCAAAGGAAAATCACTTACCAGCATTCAGTGGGCAGCAATCCTTCTTTTAAGAGTGCTTACCTCAGAAGAGCCAAGGTGGTCCAAAGACTTGTCAGGATGTGGCACTCTGCTAAAGCTGGTCCAGCTTTTGCTCTGAAGAGCTGTCAGGACATGGCAGTCTGCCAGAGCTTGTCCATGTTTCACTGACAAGAGCTTGCAGTACTACCCATATTCCACGTCCACAAATGTCCAGCAGAAACATTTTAGGAACCTGTTGTTTCTTAAGGAGATTTAGTGAAACGGAGGATTTTCTCTGGATTTTCACTAAAAACCCCAGAAAAATATTGTCAGAAAATTCTAAAGGTTTTTTTTACACGTAAATGGGTTGTGAGAATAAAATTGTATAGGATATTTTTCTCAGAGTGAATTTTTTTCTGTGAAGCTGAAATTTCTCTAGAGCACCTTGCAGGTTGGTCATGGGCTACCAAGAAAAAAGACTCTTGTCACTGGGAGTCTGACATGAATTACCCTGACAGCAAGAACGCACTTAAGTGGTATTGAAATTCGTGTATGTGCAGCATGGTCCAACACAGAAAGTGAATTCTGTGCTAGGAGCTAAAAGAGTGTACCATGCACAAAGTATGGTAAAGGAAGATTAATGGAGGCTAGGATCTGTTCTGTCCAGACAGAAGTTCAGGTAGATGCTGCTTTGAGAGATACAAGCTCTCAGTGGGTTGTTGGGGTTTTTTTGTTTTGTTTGTTTGTTTCTGTTTTGTCTTGTGTGCTTTTTTTAAAAAAAAACTAATATAGGATGGTGTTTCAGTGTTCCAGTAGTCAACAAAGCAATAAAAGACTATTTTGAACACATTATGCAATGCCTTTTCATCCAGGGTTCTTTCTGCTTTCCAGTTTGTTCGATAGGGAACTCAAATTTTTGTTACATAGCACCAGCCAGCTTGAACAAAGAGATGTTCATATTGCATTGTGGGAAACATTACTTGTAAAGCCTAGGCCAAAATGGAATGGAAGCCTAACATAGTATTCCCATAATGCAGTATAGTGCCTGTGAAATGCTATTTAATATTTTGTTATTTCAAAAATAGGAATGTCCTTTTTGGTGCAGTATAAAATGCAGAAGTCAGAGAGACCTACAGTGAAATATTTTATTTAGACTTTACATCAGAAAATATAGTTTTAGGTAAAATCATTCCTGTGGAAAATTCCCAATGAGCTTTAGTATTAATATTAATTAAACAAGTTTTGTGCTCAAATGGGGATCCATTTATACACCTTCACACTCTGCAACTTTGTTTTCACAATATTATCTTGCAAGGAAGACAATACTGTCCTGTGTAGAGTTATGCCAACAATTGTATACTAAAAGTCATCTGCAAAGTTTGGAAAGAATAGCAGACAAGGTTAAATGATTTTAGCAGTAGTCAGTAATCCTACGTTACTGTTATGAAATAGAGAAAATCTTGTGGAGAGCAGGTAGGGCCTTCTCATTTTCTGCTCAGAAAAGCTGAAGTGGTACTTCAAAAATTGTTAAAAATGGGAGAGGCCCAGGTGTCAGTCTTTAATACTTGTAGACCCAGTGATACCAGATTCCCTTTAACCAAATTTTATGGTAACACCAGAAGGAAAAGTGGTCATCCTGCCAGATGTCGTGGTTCTTATAGTCCACTCCATGTGAAAAAATAGTGTTGTGTACTTCATTGCCTTCTGACAAACACTTCACTGCTCTTAATAGCACTGAAGAACAAAACCTCACAAGTAGTTTTTGAGGCTGTTAGGCAGTTATTATTGTAATTGTTTTCAGATGTGGTAAACATCCCGATGTTAATAAGGATCTGAGACAGAGCTAGGGAAAAGACTGAAATTTGTTGACTTTCAGTTCTTCACGTTAACCAGTGGATGACCTTTTCAAGACTGTATCTCTTATTTCTGGGTGTTTTCTGAAGAAAGCAAAGAGTTGGTTTGATTTAGTTCATTATTTCAAAGTTCATCTCTTAGGTCTGAATCTCCTGAAGGTAATGTGTGGGCTGACTTGCATGTCCTGTGTTACTAGATGGACATCAGGAAAAAAAGCACTGGGATGATATGATAAAGAAAGAGTAAAAAGACTTTTAAAGAGAAATTGCTTCAAAAAATCAGGTCTCAGTAGCTGTGTGATCACAGTGTGATCATTCTGGGACTTACTATACCACAGATACTAAACTAGTGGCCTGTGCAGTTCGAGGCTGCTGTTATGTGTGCACGAAGTTCCTTGCTCAGTGCTGTAAGTATAATGTTATCTGACTTAGCATCATGAAATTCTGAATTTTAGTACTGCCAAATGCAAACTAGCAGTGTTTTCAGAGACCTCATCAGTAGTTCTGCTCAGGCCGTTGTACAACAGCTTTCCAGATGGTGCCAGTTGTATCACTGGAAACACAAAATTCTCACACAGTATCAGAAACAAAAATCGTGATTTTTTCTGCCATAGCATTTTGTATGACATGGCAAAGAATGTGATTTTAAAACAAGATCTGTGTTGCAAAGCTGACTTTTGTGAGGTAGAGCTATGGAAAGAGGTATAGCAGTATGACCTAGCATTTCTCCTAGTCTTCCGCCTGTTGAGAAGCTGCTTTACCACTTTTTGAAAGGAAATAAACTGACATCCCTGTGCAGAGTCTGCATGACAAGATACTGCTGATGCTAGCCAAATGCAGTCTTTTTATTCATGGAACCTACAGTTTGTGATTTACTATTAAGACAAATGAGTGGCAAAAGAAGATTGCCCTCCATTTTTGCTCTTGTGCATTTAATGAGCGCAAAAAGTACCACTGAAGCAATTCTATTATAATTGGGTTAGACTATTGCATAGACCCAGAAGAAACTCTTAGATGTTATTTAGTGTAGCTCCAAAGTTTTTTATCTATCAAGATTTCTAAGTGGAAGTTTTCATAGAAAGCTGTTGGGTTATAAAAAATCTGGCACAGAGCAAAGATGTATCCATGCTCCATGGCCTCTAAGTTTTAAAAAGCACATGACCTTTTTGTCTTACTAACTTGCTTAAATACTTGATTGCACATAGCCTGCATTGGAGAGCTTCCAATTCAGCTAAGGACACTGAACTACTGCTTTAGTAACAAAAGCTTAAGGAGGTTTTGAAGACTTCCACAGTATTTACATTAATAGGGGTCACAACTACTGTTGAAGGAAAGAGCACTTTTCACTTCTCCCTCCACTAGTGCATAATGTTCAAAGTCAGAAAGCCACATTTTCCTTTAGAAACCAATTAAAAAAAAAAAAAGTGATATGCAGTGTTCCCTTGTAGTTACACTTAGGCTGCCTGCCTGTGCTGTTCCGTATGTCAAAGAATCCTTTCATCTAGGAGGCATTAGTGTAAAGTTTAGGCAGGCATCTAGTGTTTCTGATGATGTGCCATTAATAGCTTCAAGTAAGCACAGATTATAAAGTACTGGATCGGTTTTAACGTGCTCCTAAACTCTTTCACTCTCTCAGAGATGCACCAAAATGCAGAACTAACAAAAGCAAAAAGATCAAAACTTCGTAATTCCCAACAAATAGTAAATCAAAAGCCAAACACTTAGAATGAATACTTCTTCTGAAGTGTCTAAGATTTCTTGTATTTCAAGGTAAACAGGAAATTAAGCTGCAGCTTTAGCAAGAACTCTTCTGTGTAGCTGTACATTGAGATAAAAGTCATCAAGTCAGTGGTTAGAAGATATAAACCATATTTTTATAGAGAGACTCCTCTAAACAGCTTGATGGTATAGAAATACTTGTAGTAATACACTAGAAAAGATGATAGAGTTACGAAACATTAAAAGGGAAGAAACTTGAATATCCTTTGGAGGCCTTGAAGCTAATTTATTATAATATATTGAAGTGTTAGCACTGTAGAGATGCAATACAAATTCTTCCCTGTCATAATATGTCACAATGAGTACCTTGTCAATTTCAGCTAAATACTGTTACCAGTAGTCCCTGTAAGACAGTACTTTAAAAATAGCTGATGATCTGTCATGAGTACTGGAAAATTAAACTCCCTTGCTTCTTTATTTATCTTTTTTTTTCCCCCTATCTATCTACATGCAACTTGCAAGGAAAGTTTATATTCCTGTAATTTTTTTAACATAATTGAGTATCTTAGTGATTATACATTTCACTTTTGGCTGATGAATTTGAATATAAATCCATTCAGTCTGGTGAGTTAGTAGACTCTGAACATCCTACGTAGGGAATAAACTCAAGAAGGGGAGGAGGAACTATTGCCTTTTGCGTTCTATTTTGAACTGTTCAATTCTGACTAATCTTAGAGGTTTCTTGGCAGTCTTTGCTGAGGGATTCATTCAGCCTTTGTTTTGCTTTTATTGTTATGTATAGGATCCCTTAAAAGAACACTTTTCTGCAAAAGGTAAATCCACTACAATTTTTTCCCTGTATGCTTTCATTCATTTG
>VXBO01009767.1:0-12612 GCA_013400135.1 Rhinoptilus africanus | reverse complement strand
TTTTTTTTTTTTTTTAGAAAGAAGACCACAGCAAAAAGCAAGCAATTACCAAAAAAATGTCAAACATTATTTTGCATTAAAACGGAGCTTTCTCACTTATGTGGAAGTAATAAAAGGGATGACTGAGATGTGGAGGTGGCTCTTCAGTAGCTAATAAGAAAACAGACTCTGGAACATCAGCTCTTTGTGTTTGTGTTGAACCTGAGTCAAGAAATTAATTGCTACCTAAACAGAGCTTTGAAAAAGAATATTAAGCAGCTTCAAAGTAAAAAAAAAAAAAAAAATCCAAAACACAAGTGAAGTAGCTTAAATTGAAAGAACAAAGGTAGAAGTCTAGAAATGACATTGCATTGCCAATGAACTTTCTGCCTTTGTTTAAATGCAAATGAGTAAAAGGAAGAAGTTATTAACAATTCAAGGTGAAATCTAAATTAAATTGAAGGGGATAATAAAAAATTAAATGGTTGCAGTATTAAATCTAATTTTCCCTGGAGGGAAGACATGACTAAACCATACTGGCTTCATGGATAATAAAGCATAAGTGATAAAGGAGGTACAGTGAAACTGAGTAACATAAATGTCAGTAAATGCATATACTTTTTTAAATCAGTGCATTTTTTTTTAAACAAAAATGTATATGTGCACTTTTGGAATAAAAGATTAATTTATTTGGCTTCCTTGTTATGATTTAATCTTAGAAGGTAAGAAAGAATAAGTCATGGCAAGAATATCACCTAGGAAAGCATGACAGAATAAGTTTTCCACTTGCCTAATGTTCATCCTGAATAAAAGACCATGCAAAACATTAGTGGCCAAATTCACATTTTGTGAAACTGTGCTGATTTATGTAAAGAATAATTTTTTAGCAGTAGTTACAGAGGCTCAGATAGAAAAGGTAGATTAGATATCTATAGCCAAGTCCAGAATAAAATGCTAATTAAATCCAGCAGAGGAACTTACAGTGAGCATTAAATCTTGCGTTACAGCTTACTGCAAATGAAATAGTCTTTCAAAGTAAAAAAAAGACCTTAGTAAATAATCACTATCAGCACATCTATGTAGATGTGCTGATATAAATGACAGTTTTATCAACATGAGTAAAGTGTATGTTTGTTTTTCCAAAGATTTTGCAATTTACACAAGACATGAGAAATAGCTACATAACTTAGAACAGCAATGAAGAAAACAAGGATATGCAGTCTGTTTCCAAGGTACAGGAGAACAGGCTGACTGTTGTGTTTGTAGCACAGATTTGCTATCTGGCACATTTCAAATATGTAGAATCGTCTTAATGGCCAGTTGTTGGGCACTGACAATTGTAGATCATACATGTACTATTACACCCATTTGTCTGAGGTGGCATTTTTCAGGAGGTTACAACTGGTGTTGGAGCCATATGTTGGAAGGCATGAAGGTTTAAGCAGGCAACAATGTAACACTGAAGAACACCTAAAATAGTGAGGTTACTGGGGAAAAACAAACAAGAAAAGAAATTAAGGAGGATAGCATAGGCTTATGAGAAGTCAGAAACTGTATCACATGAGATAAGAAGACAATAAACAGATAAAAAGCAGGATATTCTGTGATTTTTAGTGTGAAAGATGATTCTGACAGTGGCTTTCTAAACGGAAAAGGGACAAACAGAGGTAATAATAACCTGGACAAGCAGCAGTACAATTGCTATAGGAGAAGACCAGTATCTACCAGGAGAGCTTTAATCACAGAAATTACAAAAGATCCTGAATTTTGAGGAAGTTAAAAGCAAACAGCAGCAGACTGGATATGGGAGAGGAGAAAGCAAAAAGATTGTACCTAAGGAGCTCTGCAGATGAGCTCTGTTGGCTATTAGACATGTAAAACTTTCTGTTTGAATTAGGCATAAGACTGCAAACTCTTGCTATGTACTGATTACATACTGTAATATATTTGATATTTTATAGAAGGGTAGGTTTGGGACCTTTAGGGAGCTCAAGGAGAGCTGATTAAGGTAAAAAATTGTATAAATGGCAAAGTAATGAGAACATTCAATTATCATCGAAGAAAATGCTTCCTGGGGTTAGCTGTCAAAACTGATAAGGCTCAACAGCCTCTTTACTGCTTACATAGCTTATTATAATGCTTTAATAGCTCATGACAGGAGACAAAAATGAACTTCTTTTCCAATCAGTCACAGGAATTTTGTTGGGTGACAGAGTGGTGAAATTTTGTGCTGCAATGTTCAGTTAAATCTTTGTGAAGTTATGATTGATATTAATCTCATTTGCATTATTTGACCTGTATTACATTTGTGGAGGTTTTTTCCCCCACAAAGGTGCTGGGTTTGATTTCTTCCTCCAAGATCCTGGACACCGACCTAGCTGTGACACAATGATTCTGAAAATAGTTACTTATCCAATTTGGGTAGCTGAGATCCACAAGCAAAAATGTGAACTAAAAGAGATTACATGAAGTATTTGCCCTAACTCTGACTCATTGTCATTTGGCACTTTGGCAAATTTTGAGTCTAGTCTAGATGAAGAAAAAAGTCTCTTGAATTAAAGATATAGTTAAGATTGACAGTGCCATAGAAAAGGTCCACAGTTTGCTTAAGAAAGCCCTGTGTTTTGCGTTTTGAGTCTTGGGTTTTGAGTTCTCATTCAGTTCATTTTGGCATTATAGCAGCAGCAAAACACAGTTAAGCAAGCATGCTGAACTTCTGTGAGCCCCAAGGGTCTTTTTGATTCTTACGGTAGATACTAGAAGTGTGAATCAGTTGAAGTTGTACACAGTTTTTCTGTTGACTGCAGGCCTGTGTTTAATGTTCATGCATAAGAAATTAATTTAAACCTGTGTACTTCCAACATGTGATTTTGTATTTCATCCCAATTTGTCATATTTTTAACATTCATAAATAAAAAGTCCGTGCCTAACTGCTTTTGAGCATGTAAGACCAGATCTGTTTTGCAGGCAGCAAGAGAGCAGGCAGCTTCACAAGGACGGGGGAGGATGGCAGCACCATGTCACACCAACAAGGGCACAGGCCCACCACCCCAACGAGGAGAGCAGAGCGGGGTCAGTCAAGGTACAATCAAGGGACCTGTGACCACCACACCAGCCCTAGCCAAGGGGCAGGTCCGAGGTCAAGCTGGGAAGCCAACCCAGGGGGCTGGGATCAGCAAGGCGTGAGGCTAGGATTAAGTAGGCAAAAGATGAGGGTTCGGGCTGAAATCTGTCTTCTGAGTGAAGACAGGGAGCCCCAGGGAGGTTCTTCACAGTTTTTTTTCCCCCCAGCTCTTCCTCAGCAGCTGCCTCAAGGCCACGGGGCTGCACCACCCCAGGGCCGGCCATGCCCTGCTAGCCAAGCCCTGGGGCAGGGGGAGGATGCGCTCTGAGCTTTGACCAGCAGACAGCCTGAGAGGCACAGGCAATCAGGGGAGGTGAGATTTATTTCTCTCTTAGTTTTCTTAGAGTGATTATTTAGTTGTTTTAGCAATTTTCCTGTAAAGAAATGCTGGGAATAGATGTACAAGAGCTTTTTGGGTCAAATGGAAACATAAATGGCAAGACAGACAAAGTGAGAAATCATGAGAAGCAATACTTTTATTTTGACAGCTTGACATTTTATTTTGAAACCAATCTTAATTACTCTCTTCCATTTCTACAGATTTTCACAGAATAAAACCAGGGTGCTGCATGAAGGAGGGAGAGCCTTCTCAATATTGTAGCTGAAAGGGAAGCATCATTCTTGGAGTGAAAGTCAACTCCATGGGTCAGGAGACCCAAATCCATAGCTGCTCAACGGGTGCATTGCTCAAGGAACTACTTTGACTTTTAAGGTTATAATAGTAAAATACATTCAGTAGTAAATTCTAGTTATTACAGATACATATTCATGAGATTAAAATATAAGTCTTGTTCCCCAGTGGGCACTGATCCAGTGCAAATGTGTTCTAAAAAAGTCCATTGTTCATCCAAAGTCATATACCAAACACTGTCTCTATGATTTCTTTATGGCCTATTCCAGTAGGACTGATGAGATGAGTTAAGTAAAAACAATCTTGCCTAAAGCAAATATTATGAGAAAGTAAAACATAAATGTAATGTCCTCTATTTAAGACATTTCATTACTTGGTATTCGCATTTATAGATCCTCTAACTGTAGGGAACAAAAAAAAAGGAAACTAAGCAGAAATTCTAAAATTGGAAAGCATTAAATATTTTAAAAGAGGGTGTCTGAGATTTCACTGAAATCTTTGGAGTATGCAAGGAGAGACAATATGACGGAGCATACAGACAAGATTTTGGGAATTATTCCCCATGTATCGGAGCTACAAAATTTAAACACCAAAATGAAAATCTTTTTGTTTAGTGCTTAAATTTGGAACTTTGTCACAATATGCAAAACTGAACAGCCCCAAATACTGATAGCATCTGTTTCTAAAATACTAATTAAGATGACATATTACAGAAATATTTTAAAATTAGCTTGCTGTCCTACTTTTGAAATAATCTACCATAATTTTTCTTTCTTTGCTAATGTTTCATTTAATTTCTGCTTTGCAAGGAACATGAGCAGTAAATTCATCAATTGCCACGTCTCTATTTATTTTTTGCAAGTCCCTGTGTGGGAAAAGTAGAAGCAGTAGCTGTAAAACATGACCATAGCAATAACATGATTTAATGGGATGAATAGGTAGTCAGCAAACTCCAATAAAAAAAAAAAAAGAGAAAGGAATAAAAGCCATTAAGGGTATTGCAGGAGGAAACTCCATCCCAGATAATGTTCATTCTTTCTGTAGAAGTCTGAAAAATTTTTTCTTCATTTCCAGCTTGATCAGTAAAGGAGCCCTTTGTTCACCATAGCAGTTAATTATGACAACCTAGGCATGTTGCTCACTACACGTTTATACCTTTACATCTCCTTTCTTACAATAAAAGTGATCACTGAGCAGTTGACTCAGAATTACTGTTACAGAAATCAGCAGGAAAGCCATGTGCAGTGCAGTACTGTAGCAACAGCTCGTGCAGAGGCAAGGCACTCGTTCAAAGCTCATTTCCCCTCTTCTTTTAAAGTGCAGTCTCAGACAAGGGACCTCTTCTATTGTAGGCATTTTCCCTCACCAAAAGAGACATCAATGAGGTAATAATATTTGAGTTCAATGCAATCACAACAATTGCAGCTTCTAATATTTTCCTGAGACACTTTGCACCATGTAATGTTGTCATCACGTATGCTTCCATCCTCCCTTCCAGTTTGGTTTTGGGGTTTTTTTCAGTATTCACAGAGAGAAATTTGGAGCTTAGTGTTCTAGCTGGATTTGTTTCAGAATAGGAGCTGTGGCTGACTGATTTATTGACTCAAGAGTATTTGGCTTATTCCTTCTAAAGTCAATAGAAAAACCTTAAATGTCAAGAAGCCATTTTCAAGACATATTACTGAAGCACAGAAAGCCGGTATAGCATGTGGATTAAAGCATTCATATAATCTATGCAGCTGTATTTTGGAATTCTGACAATTTTTACTCCCAAATGTACTTATTGCTTTTCTATGAACATGAGGAACCATTCCACTTAAATTAGTGGGACAAATGATAAACATCACTGGAATAGAATAGAATAGAATAGAATAGAATAGAATAGAATAGAATAGAATAGAATAGAATAGAATAGAATAGAATAGAATAGAATAGAATAGAATAGAATAGAATAATCTCATTTGGAAGACACCTACAACTGCTTTGTCATTTTGCATACAAACACAGAAGAAAGAATATATATGAAGTTTAATGAGGGCATACGTTTCCTAGCTTAGAAGATTGTTCTTTCTCTTTTTTATTTTTTTTTCATGACTGATACTGTTATTTAGTTAAATAAAAGGGCAATCCATCAATGTGGTTTTAGAAATATGTAGCTGGAGATACGGTTGATGCTTAAATCTTAAAGCAAATGGTATTCCTAAAGCATTAGATTAATAGAAAAAGAACGAGTGCTTTTTGACAGCAAGGCTTTACATTCATTTCCAGCATCACGTAGAACAGTACCAAACTGAGATATTGCCAGCAATAGTTAAATCACTGATCTTTATTAATGGGAAGCAGCATTATAAGTGGAGATAAAAACATATTGAGAGTCTGCTCTGAGACTCACTTGCTGTAGGATCTGTTTGTCTTTGATTTCACTTGTACATTTAGTTTTTAAATCCACCGGAGAGGGGGCTGGCTTACATGGCTTGGAACTCCTACTCTTTAGCACCCTATATTTACAGTGACATACACATGGTTTATAGGAAGACAGCTATCTTTACCAAGACATCCTTGATTAGACTCAGCAATTTCTTCATCTAGAAATAGCCATCTTCAGTATTTTATGTGATTCACTGACTTTATTAGAGTGGGTATAAGAGCTACACAAGTTTTCCACACAACTGTAGAGGATAATATTGCTTTGATAGGAACGCAAATTCCTAGTAGTTGGGTGGTGGGTTGGAAAAAGAGGTGGTCCTGCTTGGCAGTGGGCATCAGCCAGCACCAGGTCCACACGTTCACATTACTGAATGCAGTAACGCCACAGCTGCAGGGTGGTCTGCAGCCATCCAATTACGGAAGCAGCCTCTCGCTCAGGCATTCCTACAGTCTCTCTTGACTTACGGCTAACTGATTTGCCCAGCATCGGTCACCTGTGAAGGAAGACGGTTGCATAACACCAAGCACAATATTTCTGGCTCATTTCACTAACAGGAACTACACATTTCCACAGTGCTAATGAGTGAGATAGTATAAACATTTTTTGTTTACATGTCCTCCAAACACCTCATAATTTCGTCTGCTTCAGCAGAAAGCATTTCGAAGTAAAATCTAACTCACAGAAAATTTTTTTGGTGCCATTATTGTCTAAAGTATTGGTGTAGCAAGGGATTAAATAGCACAAAAGTGGACAGCATTTTCAATTTCATGTTGTCCAATTATTGGAATAGTTGACAATCACTTTTAAAAATAAACACCATCAAAGATGTTTTTCTGTGAGTATCAGACTCTAAGGCTCCATGGCTTCAGCAAAACTAGTGAAGGGGTGAAAAAGTAACCTATTTAAAAGAGCTTTAGGGTCTTAAACCACAAAATATTCTAAACTTAGTTTAGTGCTATGCACAGGATTGAGTCCTGAAAACTAAACGTGTTATTAAACTGTTTTACTAGATCATAGTCTCAGACAGAAAAATATCTCTTCAGAAGCAGACCTCATCTTTGCCTCCAGGAAGTAGGTCATGTTGTCTTCCAGGTTTATGAGGACTCAGAAATCAAGAGAAGGTTCAAAAAAACATGGAAGAGGGTATGATATATTTGAAGGGGAAGGGAAACTAACTGTGGTCCTCAGCTGCATCCCACTATCGTTCCAAATGTCATCTCCATCTCTTACAAGAAAAAAAAAAGGGGGGGGGCAGAGAGAGAAACCATGCATGGTTTTATTAAATTGCTCCATTGTGTGAATGGATTAATCATAATTCCAGTAAAAAACTTAAGGTATACAATTACTGCACTTCATTTCCTGCCCAATAACCACAAGAAACATAGGGCTTTATTACAAATTGTGCTGTTTATTCCCATATGCATGCTGTCACATCACTTAAAAAATATGTTTCTCAGAGACACTTTCTGTGCTGGCCTCCAGAGCGACTCCTTTATTCAGACATTTTCAGACTTCTCAGAAAAACCACTAGCACCTATCAAACCTAACTGATACAGAAGGCCACTCAGCAAATGAAAATAACCTGTCCCATGGAATCAGGACTTTAGCAGCTCAAGACTTTGAGTTATAAACCCTTCTACTCATTCACAGCAAGGCACTGGCCTGAAAGCCAGGAAAGAGCAGGACTCCTGGGTTCTCACCCTAGCTCAGCTCAGCACTTTGATACTATCTCAGCCAAATAATTTCTTCCCTCTGTTCTTCAGCTCATCCACCTGTGAAAGAGGGATTACATGCACTTACTCACAGTGGGGTAGAAAATGATTAATATGTTAGTGCTGCAAATCACCCTTCTAAATCCTTCAACATACAGACATGGGAGTAGGTCTAAACCAGCTTTATTTTTAACCCCGNCCTTCTAAATCCTTCAACATACAGTCATGGGTGGGAATAGGATGAGACATGGGAGTAGGTCCAAACCAGCTTTATTATTAACCCCTCCTGTGGCACCACAGGGAAGGCATCCCTGAAATTTTCCATGTTCCTTACTCTATGTCCCAGTGCTTCTCCAAGCAGCTCTAGGTAAATTTGTGTTAGATTATAAATATAGTCTGATGAACAGTGGTACCCTCTACAGCATAAATAAGGATAAATAACAAATTACGCTTCATATATTTATCTTAGAATCACAGAATCATAGAATCATAGAATCTGTTTGATTCTAAGGTCCAGGTTTGAGTGCATGTATCTTTTTCCATGTATATTTAGTGTGTTTATATATGTTAAATAGAAAACACAAAACCACAGGTCCGTATATTTACACTTCCTTGACAGAATGCTGCTTCCATTGATTGTAAAACCCAATGTTCTGAAGAACTCCTCAACTATAATTGTATCTAATATGCTATCTTTATCTGCAGGAATTAAGAAATATCAGGCACAGCCCTATGAACTGAACTCTGATGCAAGAAAAGAACAGAAAAGTGAATGTCTGGGGCTATCACACGCTGCTGTAGGAAACACCTACTACAAGACCTGGGATATGACCAGCTTCCTCACTACCATGCTGATATGTCCTATATAGAGTATCAGGAAAAAGAATTTCAAATAAACAGGCAGTTATGTCTTCACCACTTAAGGCTCTTGGTATCAGCTACAAAACGGGGTTTCTTTGTGACACCCTGGGCCATTAATCATCTTTGAGTAGATAAGAGAGTGCTCTAGGATTTAAAAGACACATTTTTAATATTTACTATTGGAAGTCAACAAACAGCTACATAAATAGATGGATGGATTGGACAGTAACATTTCATGAGAGGCATCAGAAATATATCTTCCAGAAGATACTGGTGCAAATTTGAGCATAGGATATATATTTTCCACAGGCAATAGAAAGGATTCTTTCTTAGTCCCTCAGTTTAGAAGAAATTTGCCTGAAAAATGAATGCCAGTTGTTAGTGTTAGTACACCATCTTGTGGATAACGGGTCTAATTGGGAGAGTTGCTGCAACAGCTAGCACAGCGTCCTGTTGCTGGCAGCAACAGCACCACTTCCTACTCATAAAATGCTTAGAGCCACAGCACCTCTCTGTTTTGTATTCATCATGACTCCTTCCTAAGTTTCTGCTTGTAAAGAATGAAATCTTTGAATGTAAAAGAAAATATACATGTCTGGAGAAAGACACTGATGTATTAGTTACTATTAATTAATTCCCTTAGGATGCACTTAAAACAGTATGTTTTGAAGAACTCTCATGGTCCACTAAGGTTACCACTGGCTCGCTGAGTTGCACTTCAGTGCAGATCACCGTTGGAAGTAGATGCCAGCTTTGAGAGCACCTGTTTTTCATCAGTACTAAAGATGATAACTAGCTCTCTTTATAGAATAGACATTGAATCCCAATGTCTTCCATTATCTATGGAGCTTCCAAAGCATTATTTATATAAATTTCAATCTTATTTCAGATCATTAGAAACAAAAAAAAGAAGTCTAGACTAAGCAGAAGTTGTGGGAAAGTTCCAGGATCGTCATATTCATTTATGCATCTATGATTAATAATCCCATTCTTTTCTACTGTAAGGTATAGACATTAGTATGTGATTTGGTTCGATTTGAATTCCTCTAGGCCAGTTTCTCTGGCCAGGACCACCCAGATATATTATGGAGAAGACAAGAAAGCTTAACCTGCATGCACCAAAACGGAGTTCTCTAGTTTTTTTAATCATATCTAATTTTAGTGCATCAAGATACAAAAATTTTCATTCTCCTTGACAAACCTTTCCACAACGAAGACAATGAAGCAGTGGCACAGACTGCCTTGAGAGGCTGTGCAGTCTAGTCTGTGCAAAGCTAGAACAGTGCAAAATGGATTTGAAATTATGTAAAGACTACTATGAGCATGACTTAGCAATACACGTGTTTAGAACAACTACAGGGTGCAGAACAGTGAAGAGTATAGCTTCTTTAACTTAATTACCACGTATGCTGCCTTTTTTGACCACCCTTTACTCTGCAGATAAACACAAAGAAGCTGAAAAGGTGTTTCAAGGTTCCAGTGCTGCGATTACCTGCCATAAGCCACACACACACTCAGATCACATGGACACCCACAGCTTCTCTGTTACCATTCTGAAAGCAATTCACATGAAATGCTAGAAATGACATAGAAAATAAGATCAATTTTTTTACATACCATCCATTGAAACATAATGTAGAGCAAAACCTTATGAACTAAATATTCTTCCAAAATGCTACTCCAACAGCCTTTTTCTTGGAACCCTTCCTTTCCTTTCTGTGCTGTTACCTCTGCCTAAAATGATTAATCAAAACTGTCAATCAGAAGAGACGAAAGATTTTAAAACAAGAAGGATCTATACTCACAGTTTCTGCCTCCATAGCTTTGTGTTGCTTGCTGTATTTTATCATCCACAAAGATAGACAAATCAACTTATATTTATTATATAATACAATAACTTGGCATTTTATGATACAAGTGAATTGAGTTCAGTGTACTTTCCTGCATTCTGTAATATTGAAAAAAAATTTAGTAGTTTGGGTTGGTTTTTTTTTTTTTTCATTTACTGTATCGCTAATTAGGCCTAATTTATCTCTAGAAGCTATACAGTTTGCTATTGTATTTTTATGAGTATAGATCTGATCTTTAACGTGCATGTTTAAAACAACAACAGAGACAGATATTGGGATGTTATATCTGTTGACGATGTCCAACTGGGCAAGGAATCAATCAGTACAATTACTTGGATCATTTGGAAACAAGCACAAGTAAGTGCATAGCCACAATATTAGGTGGCTGAGAGTAGACTAATCACAGCCCTTTCAAAAAGGGATTATAACCTGAGTGCAACAAAGTAGAAACAATTCTGAAGGGAATAGTGATGCCATAATGTTATTTAACATAGTTTAAATTGCCAGACTTCTAGCAAAAAGGCTGAAAACACAGAAAAGCACTAGAGCCAATTAAACTGAATATGTTTGCATTCAGCCTGTGTAACATAATGAATAAAATAACAAGGCTGAGATTCAGTAGTTTAGGGTTGGTTTCTAACATACAGAGCATCTGGTACAATGCTGCTGTGATGATTTTTCATTCTGTGCTCTGTTGTATATTTACTCCACGTGTCTTAAAGTACAAAAAGGGTTGCATCACAGTTACTTCATAACTTGCTGACATTTTAATTTACCTTATTTCGCAGTTAGAAGAAATGAAGATTGGGACAAAATATAAACAAAATAATGTCTTTGGAAAGGTAGCAAAATATTTAAAGCTGTTTCAGCTGGTTGGCCAAACAGAAATACAGACAAAACTTTCAAATCCCATCTAATGATCTTTTTTTCCTGGCTGAACATGCACACAAAAGTTTACTTGATCAAACTAATTAAGAGTTGCAAATAAAGAGTTCAAGAACAAAGAATTAATCTGCAAAAGTTATTTGACCTTATTATGACTTCACATTGACAAATAATTAACTATTTGCATTAGTACTGGTTTTAAAATGAATGTTGCTCTGGAGTGGAGATAATGTATGAGGCAGGTTTCATTTTCCCAGAAACTTAAAAGACATTTAATGAACTAGCTAACTAGAAAGCTATTAATACAGCCAACACTGTCCTGGAGCTGTCTCTTTCAGATTTCCTATATACTATTGTACAAATTTCCTTCAAAGAAGTTATCAGGTAGGATCTTTCTTTCTTTTGGTGTCTGAATTACTTGTTCTGATTTTAAGAACTGCTGAGCCGGTCACAACTGCAACTGAAAACTGTAGAAACTTCTTTAAAATAAAAATGTAAAAATCCATGCCTAGTTGTTTAAAGTTGGTCACTAGGAATGACTGAGCATCTTTTTGACCTTTATATGTGGTGATGAGAAATTTGTAAAGTTGTGCTTCTAAAATGGGAATAAACACTCTTTCAGGTTCCTGAAATTTTGAATCATGTAATTAAAGTTTGGGAACCATATATTATAGTTATAATCAATATAGAAATGCTTCAGGAAATTAATAATTTTTCTTTCTGATACCTGCTGAACAACAAAGATAAAGTGAAATATTAAATACCTGCTTTTTCTGTGAACATCACCTGTCCTTTGTTCTGAATAAACTAGAAATTCTGCAAGGGAATAGTATTGTAACAACAGAATTAAGTCTCTCTTAAGACAAATAAGCAGTAGAAGAGAGTCTCCACTCTGCTTTAACTCTGCCATTTTCTAACTTCTGCATATGACTACGCAAGATGAATTTTTTACTATGCTGAAGAAGGGCAAAAGAGAGAATACCTGAGTTCTGTGTGACAAATCACAGTCTAAATTACGTCCCAAGTAAATGCCAATACAACTGAAAACAAAGAGTTACATTCTATATACATCTAGGTGAAGCATAGGAGGATAAACAAGAAATTGGAATCTGATCCTGACATTCTTTTATTATATTTTGTGC
>VXBO01009766.1:272772-286528 GCA_013400135.1 Rhinoptilus africanus | reverse complement strand
TTTCTAATATTATTATAACCCCTATCTTTTTAAAAATTTGTAGAGCAGTAGAAGATATGCTTTTTTCTAGCTGTACAGTGCTTGGCATCTGGAGTGACTGCCTTCAAGCATGGATAACCAAAATTATCCATGTTTTTCCACCTCCAGATTGAATTACAGCAATATATTTTTGCATGAAATTACTTTTACAAATCACTGACACTGTCTCATCCAGAATATAATGGCCCTGTATTCACCTACCATGGCTCCCCTTCATTTCAGTGAAACTGAAGGTTTGAAACTTACAAGCATCAAAGAGTACCCTTCCCTTCATGTTATATTCTGCCAGTTATAATGGGATCCAATGTTCTTAGGGCTCACACACAATGTTTTCAGTCATGACTCTTACAACTTCCTTACTTGGCCAAAGAGCGCCAAGTTTCCTGACTTTCATCACATACTGCAAAACCTCTTTACTCCATCAGGCTCTTGCTAAAGGAGCAGATTATACTGCAGGCTCCCCAAAGTGTGCCAGGTACCTTTCAAGCAATAAAATACGTTTCCTTACCCTGAAATGCTTCATCCACAAATGAATTCTATATGGCGAGAGCCCAGATGATTTTAAACAAATAGGAAATAAGAAGGGAACGGTTACAAATACAAGATTTTCCTTTTTTTTGACACACCTCAGAGTTCCAAAGGTATGTTAACTTCTATTAACACTTATATGTCAGGTCTCTGGGATGTCTTATCTGTCACTAATATCACAGCTGAAATTTTGTAATAAAATTTGTGCAGTGCTTATCTACATGCAGTGCCTCTAATTTCAAGGTAGGCGTATAAAATAATTACAAAGAAAAAAAATCTGAAAAGCTCTATTAGAATGGCCACAGCTTTCCAACGTGGGCAAGATCAAAGTGACTGCAATAGGCAGTGGCCATAGGTTTGGAATGCAAATTTAATCCTGGAGACGAGTATCAGACTAGTGAAAGTTAAAATGAAAAGTTAGTGACAGTTAAAGACTCTCCTCCTAGGACACAAAGTCAACCCTACTATTAATTAGTCTATCCAATAGAACCTGCTGATTAATGAATTCTGCGAAGGAATATTTTCATACCTGAAACGTGTTAACAATCACTATCTCTTCTAGACCATTGACACTATGTTTTGGATTTTCTCATGTCATTGATCTGTATTCATAACTAGGATTTCAGATCTGACATAATAAGGGTGCATACTGCTCCAAAACATGTAACAGAAGTGCCACCTGCCATTTCAGAAATCTCTCATTTTTAAGGAAATATTCCTGATTGCCAGGAATTATCTATTTCCATTAAGGAATCTGAAAGTTTTGGCTGCAATTCTTTTCATTATTGCTCTTTTACTCACGTCCTCTATATAACATACACAAGTCTTTCAGAGGAAAAATTAAATGGTAAGATGGACATAATCACACAATTCTTAAAGGAAAGAGAAAAAGAAAGGATACAAACTAAAAAAAAATCAATCCAGCATTTTAATTTATCAACCCTCTATAACACTACCACTAGTAATTGCAAACGCCCATACCTTCACTGTTTCTGCAGGAAAAAAAATAAATCTCCTAACGAACAGTAGTATATAATATAAAATGCTAAATCACACACTGTTACTGCCAAAGCAATACCTCTGAACATTATGAGCCGAAGAAACTGCCCAAAGACAAAATTCTGCTTTGTACAGGAGAGTTGCAGGTTGGCTCAGGCAACCTGAACCTTTGACCTGATTTACACCACCCCTGAATGAGTTAGAACTGTCCTAATTCATAACACTGCTGTATCATTCCTCAGGGACAAAATGTATATTGAAAGATCAGCATAAAATGAATCAGAGCACACTGACACCAACATATATACCCTCTACGCCAAGACACAGGTCAAGAGGTAAAGGATCTGGCTCTGCCAGACTTTCATTAGCCACAAGTTCCCTTCCACAGGGAAATTTTCCATCAGGCAATTATCATCAGGTTCTTTGTATCGTGAAAAAAGGTCAGGCTATAATTTAATGAAGAATTTTTAAAAAGAAGAAAGCACCAGTGACAAAAAGTTTAAAAATTACAATGGTGCTAACACAACCAAAAGAAGGAAATTAATATAGCTACTTAGATTTTCATTATCATACATAACAACTATTTAATGAAGGCTAAAAATTCACTTTTACATTAATTCTTCATGTTTTGTCAACAAACGCTAGAGCAAACATTCATCTACAACTCACACTCATTTTTAAGGAAGAAGTCTTACTTGAAAGTTTCTAAAAGAATATTATAAGCAAGGTAATATTAAAAAATAGACTCTTTAAACAGAAATTGAATCAACTCACAAGTAGCTCAAATATACTGTTAGAAATATACTCCATGTTCCTTTCACATATACTCATTCATATTACTACCTTGCCCAAAAGTGTAATTCAGAATCAATAAATACTCTGGGCCTCAGTTCTATTCTGCTTAAGTGACACATGTGACTAGTCCAATCATACCAGTGGATCTATGAACATACTCAAGAACATGCAGGCAAATCTAAGACTAGCAAATAGATAAATGCGTCTTCTGGAGACAGACGCCAACCAAGCTGCCACAAGAACACACAACTGGCCCACTTAAAAATCCACATATGCATGACAATACCGTGGCATGTAGGTTGCAAGCAGGGAGGTAAGCACTCTACTTGGTCAGATTATACTCAAATCTTAAATTATTTCCATTTTCTCTTCCTACATGTAGCTAACAAAGATTCACAGTACGTTTTTCTGCTGAGCAGTTAGTGCTTACTAAAAATGCTGCTACACAATATGTACTAAGATAGCTGGGACAACACTGAAGTAAAAGGATCAGAACATGAAACCAAAGCTTGTAAATGTGGACAATTGTAATTAGATTTCAGACATTTAGCCAACAAACACAAGTTAACTGTCATTCTGCTTGCAACTGTTCAACAGAAGTACAGCTATGCCTTCTGAACGGAACGCAATTTCCTTAATGAAACCTATGCAAATGTCCATGGACAAACATCTAAATATGTTTCAAGCAACCCATTGTCTTCCGTGACTTTAGACTTTTCAGCTTTAAAAAGGAAAAAGGAAAAAAATCACAAATACATCTTAATGCATAAAGCAAGCCAAAGACATGTTAAACTTTGCATCAATTTGCTTCAAATATAGGGTTAGTTTTCTTGTAACTTAGTATCCTGGTTTTAGTGACACAGGACTAATTTCTCTTCTAACACCTGGGAAACCTGCTCTTTTAGAAGACTCTAGCGTCTGAATTTGTGAAAATACTTACTTGATATAGTATGTGGGTTTCAAGGTCTCAGTGTTTTTCAGTTTGCCAGGCGTGGAGACAAAGAGGAGCTAGCATACCTGGGCACTTGACCAAGCTGGCCAACAGGATTATCTCATACCATGAACATCACATTCAATACAAATTAGAACTTTTAGGGACTCCTGCTTACATCGCAAAAGCAGCACCACCTGCACAGGGACATGTGAGCTACAAAAAATACTTGAGACCAAGTCCTCAAAAATAGCATTCTGACATCTGGAACAGCTTTGAGCTGTATAAAAATTTAAGTCAGTTCCTGGCTTCTTAAGTCATCATACCACAAGAGAATATTACAACAGTAACAAAACTGTTCTGAGGCCTTGCATTATGGAAAACTGTCCCCACATACCACTTTCCTCAAAGATTCTTCACAGATGTTTACCAAAGACTGAAGTGATACCAAAAGAAACTTTCAACCATTTTTACAGAGCACAGAGAGCAATTTGTTGCACTGTTCTAAGCCATCCCTACAATTCTGAATTCCCAAGTTACAAGACGCTAATTTAAGACAGCATTATTATATTACACAAGTATCTTGATAATATCAGCAAGGGAGAGCAGTGTTAAACGTTGCTTACAGACAAAACGAAAACAGTTTTTAATCTGTCACTGGGAAGGTTTTATAAAGCAATCTGTCAGATGCAGGGTGCATTTAGGAAAAAAGCTTTAAAGTTATACTATGGATTAAGCATTGGACTAGGCTGCCCAGTGAGGTGGCTGAGGCACCACCCTGGAGGGGGTTTTAAAACGCGGGCAGACATAGAGCTTAGTGATATGGTTTAGTGATGGCTTTTGTCAGTTAGCTTGATGGTTGGACCAGATGATCTGAAAGGTCCCTTCTGACCTAGGCATTTCTATAATTCTGTGTACACTAAACATAAACATTTAAATTTTTTTAGAGAAATTCTATGTAAGAAATATGTTTCCAAGCGAGCGCCTCCAGTGGACAAAGGGACAGAACTGGAAAAAGCTGGTGGCAGACTGTTGAATACATACCATCATCCTCTTTGTTTTCCAGTGGGACGCTCCATGCAATTAGGTTCCTTGCTGTACGTCCCTCTTCTGCAACTATTTTCCTCACTTTGTCATGACTATTAGAGCGTTGGAAGGAAGCCTGAAAAAAAGAAATACAGTGATGGAAAAAAAAATATATAAATTTTTGGTTTGATATAGTGATTTCATCCAATATGTACATTTAGTACCCTGATCCAGCGGATAAGGAATTTTCCTCAAATAACTGAAACAGGTGTACATATTCACTTTCACAACCATTTTTCCACATGATAAGCAGATTGATTCGTCAACATGACATGAGAGTTACTACCCAGCCCTCAGTATGCGTACGTCTACACCACTCATTTTTAACCTCCACTGAAACGATTGTCAACGCTGTTAGAGCGTAACAGTAGACTTAAAAATGTTTTAGTTCCCTTGTGTTAATTAGAAGTAATTATTCAAGATAAAAGCTGCATGAAACCAAAATACATATGTTAGCTGACTGAAGAGAGCCTGGAGAAAGGCACATGATTTAGCGGAACTGTCCAAAATGTATGAAAACCCCAGCTCTCTTTCACTGAGAGCACAAGAAATCAGAAAGTTATTTCCTGGCAACTAAAGTTAGCTGTTATTACTAGAAAGCTACAGCTGTTCAAAGACAGAATGAGAGGACGAACTTCATTTACCTAACAAACATATTGCTTTGTACTTGCAAAATACACCATCACAAGACCTTTGAGACTGAGTATTTGAAGAAATATTTCTATCAAGTGATAAATGTCAATCAGATAAAACCTTGCCTCTTCTACAGCATATCAAGTTATTCCTCAGAAAATAATTTGAAACAATGCCAAACTATATACTGTAATGCTAAATTTATGTACTGTGATAGCACAAAACTGCTGACCAAGTTATCTTTAACCACTGGCAAACTTAACCACAAAGAAGTTACATAAATCTAAACATTATTTTAGGCACGAACAGACTGATTTTCTATAGCACTAACCAGAAGACGCACTTTTCCTCTTTTTGCCTTAGCATCACATGACTCAAGCCTGCAACCACTTTGTTTTATAGTACGTCTTTAGAAAGAAAATACAGTAAAAATTAATATAGCAGATCAGAAACAAGAAACTGTTTTTACTTCAGTGCTTATATTGTAGTATTTAACTTAGGTCTCTCTCATCCAGATGTCCTCAATTGCTTGTTTCAAAGCCACAGTGTGCCACCTAGCGCTCCACAGACCTACCTAGAGATATCACCATGTAATACAACAAAACCAAAAAAAAAGTCACTGCTGTATTGGAAAACCTCAAGAAATAAATAAATAAAGTAAATTATATATTTTGGCCCAAAGAAAGCAAAGCAAAACACATAAAAAACCAGGATCTGTAGCACACTGGTTCTAGTCTATCCTTACTCTATAGAACTAATTGCCTATTCTCACTAGGAATTTGTAGTCAGAGTGATGATTTCTGCTGAATCAAGTTTGGTTTGGTGTTTTAATCCCTTGTTGCTAAACAATACACTTTCTATCACCAATCTAAGAGTTACAGATCCAAAAATGTCACATAGAACTGTCTTATAAACACTTTACTGTATAAACTCCCAATGCAAATATGAGTGGTAGCCTACATCAGAAGAGAGTCAAGTAATTTTAACTTAATCACGTATGAAACGTGTCTGTCTTAAAGGAAGAATGTTCAGGCTGCATTTTACATTAGTTTATTTTCGTATCTTAAAAAAAAGACGCAAACACTCACCGTAGCTGGAAGTAAAGCTAATCTATGGCATCCCCAACTGCCAAAAGCAAAGTAAGTAAACAAATACATCTTTCCTCATTTACTGCATCTTTTCTTTCAAATCCTCCTCCAGCAGACAGTGTTCACTCAGCATAATCTATGCAATATTTAACTATAGCTTTCCTACAGCATAAACCCACTCATTCTTGCCATACGCAGATTTGGAAACCATTTGAATTTTTTTCTTTCTTATTATTTTCTACGCTTTTATGTTCCATTTCATCCTTCATCGGTCTTCTATCTTCCATGCTTACCATCCCTACTCCTTTAATCTTTCTTATCATGTTTTCCAGATCTCAGATTTCAAGTTTTCTGAATCTGCGCACTTAGGACTTTCTCTTCCAGATTGTCTCCAACTGATTCACATCTGTCTTTGAAACACAATGTCCAAAAGCAGATACAAATACTTCAGTGAAGCCTTTCTCAATGCTAACCACTGTGGACAGGTTATTCACATCTTATAGATGATACTCCCATTTAATCACCTCAAAATGATGCATGGGTATTTTTTTGCAATATGATATTACCTTCTCATTACTAATGATACAATTGTAACACATAGGTCATAACATAACACACATAAATTAGCACAACTTACACACTCACAGAATAACAAAGCCTGAAAGGGACCTCTGCAGGTCTAGTCCAATCCCCAAGTCTCCATCCCCTGGTCAGAGCAGACCCAACTCAAATATATGATATATCATAATAATAAATATACATAAATATATATATTAATAATAATATGTAATAGATACAAGCAGAATTTCTCTTTTGCACCTGCAATCCTCTATAATCCCAAGGTTCCTTTCTAAACAACTGCTGCTAAGACAGCTGTTTTCCATCCTTATTTCTGGAGGTCATTACTCCCACGTAACTGTAAAACTCTGCACTAGTCCACGCCAAACTGACTTTTATTTCATCTATTTTTTTACAAGCCAGAAAAGCTTATAAGGAAAGCAGAAGTATCTCAACATGACATTTCCAAGTACTTAGTATCATCAAACTGGAGTCTGACTTAAAATTCTTGTCTCCATAAGTTAGATGTCAGTCAAAAGAAAAAAACTAAACCCTTAAAGGAGGTCTTAACAGGACAGTTAGCAATAATGAAGTGTACAGCCACAGAGAAGAGCAAACTATTGTGCCAAAGGCCATACTGCGTATCAACACAATCTTTGCATTTGACTAGACACGAGCAAGCTTTAATACCCTCCTTCATACGACTGAAGTGATACCGATGCATAGGTTTTTGACAACTTCCTCAACCCGATCCCTTCCCTGTTTGCTACTCAATCATCCAAAGAAGTTACCTTCTTCAGAGTGCTCTAGATACAATCACTTACGCACGTTGCATGTTAGGCAAGAGGAGTGACTACAAATTTGTTTCGCCTTAAAAAGAAGATTTTTGTTATTTAGTCTGTACTGCTTTTTTGCATGACTGTGAATATATAAAGGACCTTTTATGAGGATTCTTGTTTCAATGGTGTTCATAGTGTAAATATATTCATGTAAAAAACCCCACCAGTTTTATCCATTGCATTCTCGAAGAAAATTAATTCAGTTCTAACCTCAGCTACTTCAAAGAACACCATTCTATTACTGTAACAAAACATTATGGCCCCACACTAGAGCACAGGTTGGACAAAAAAAGCTTAGAATGGCAATCAGCTGAAACAAATGTTTGAAAGTGCAAACAAACTGTATACCGAGACAACTGGAAATGACGCAAAAACAGAAGAAATACTCAAATTTCTTCCACAGTAAAATTATTTTTTGAAGGTTTCTCATCATGGTGTTAATAAATTAAAGTGATCTAGTTTCTAGAATCAATACTTTCAGAGAAGGTACAAATGAACCAATTTATCAGCAAATTCCAACATGAAAAATTAGGTTTTCTTGCAGTAGAAAAAACCCTACCACACCGTCATGGTAGCTGAATGTCTTACCATCATGTTATAGCCTTCCTCTGCATCAACAGGCTCACTTATTGCATTTTTGGACGACCCCATTGAGTTTTCATACCTGTGTCAAAATAAATGCAATTAATCATTTTCACTTAACCCACTTTTTAAATTAATTTTAGCTTCTTAGCAGGATTTAGGTCACGGACATCAGATGAACACAGTAAGGTTTTCAGATCACAGTTTTATTTGTGTTTGCACTGCTCCTTATTAAAAGTAGCAAAAGGCCCAAGAAGAAAACAAAAAGAGAATGACTTAGAGAAAACCATAAATGTATATGTAGTAAGATAGTAAGCAGTACAAAGAATATTAAAACTTTAAAACAAGTCATTGCATGGACTGCTCTAGAATAGTGAATAATAAGCAGAATAATCTTTCCTGGGAGGGAGAGCCAGGCAAGTTGGTTATTAGTTCAAAAAGACAAATGAATCAGAGACATACTAAGAAATCAGTATCAGATAATTACTGGTGAAGAAAATAAAATGGAAAACTTCTGTTCTGTTCTCATTATAGAAAAAGATGTCATGGTTCCTGTAGAAGCCAACTCTGAGAGAGTACTTCAGTTTTGAACTACAAAACCATTGCCACAAATGCAGAAGTGCACACAACTAAATATTTATAGGCTTATCAGAACACTGACAATACTGAAATAAAATTAAACCCTTGGCTTCAAAACTGGAATAAATTCTAGCCAGCTGATTAGAGTGCACTCTCCTGTGTACTGATTAGTGAACACTCTCCTGCAACAGTTCTTACTCTTACGAAGAACCAGATGCTAACCAGAAGTTAAAGACACTTCTACATTATCATAAATTAGGTAACAGAACAAGATTAACCTTTCATCAGATCTAAAGTTGGATTTTATTGGTATTTAACATTAACGATACTGCTTTCAGTGACCTGTTCGCTTGTTCTCACATTACATCTTGTATTCCTCACAAATGGCTTATTTTTCTAAGAGTAAATAGCCAAAACCTACGTCAACAAACAGGCAGTTGCTAAGATTCGCACCCGTTAGTATGCTTTAAGAAAACCTACTGAGCTTATGAAAACTGAAACACTCTGCAGTTGGTCGAAGGAAACGGGGTTCTTGAAAACAAAGTAAGATTGTGTTTCAGCATCACTTCAGCCATCAGGATAGGCCCAGCAGGAGGAGTCCTCCAACGCTGAGGTACCTTAGAAAATGGTGCTTTTGCCCACCAATTTAACTCGATTGGAATCAAGGTGTAATAAAAGCTTATTAAATTGACACGTATTTGAGGAAAAAACCTGAGGGGACAATTATTTTCCCGGCACCACAGGGCATTTGGAAATAATCTGAAAACAAGACTCTGTATTTAGAAAAACATGTAGAGAGGCCAAGCCCTACCCCTGAGCAGGCTGCAGGACCTGCTGTCCTCTCAGCTTTTGTAGCCATGGTTTTCTCTCCGACAGCAAAGGAAGACCACCAGTTTGAACTATGAACTCTGCTAATGGCTTTTAAAATGGAAATACTTATACACCTTACGGCAGTTTTTAAGAGTTTACAGTGAATTTCCTCAGAGAGTGCGCCTGTCCCTTCCACACACGGAAGGCTCACAAACACAGGCACCTCCTCAGCCTGAGCAGGTTTCCTCACAGCCCAATTTTCCCTCCGGTTTCCTCCTCACAGACCCTGCTCCGACGGCGCGCAGGGGTGACGGAGGAGCCCCTAAACGGGAGGGACAGGCCCCCTCCACCGCCGGGCCGAGGCCGGGCTGCCGCGGGGCACAGCCGGGCGCTGCGGAGCCCGGCCAACCTCCCGGACAGGGCGAGGCCTGAACCCACCGGCCCCGTTCGCCGCCACAGGCTTCCCGGTTGCCTGTAACAACCAGCCTCGCTNCCGCGCCGCGCCGTCCCGCCCGCGCGCGTCCCGCCGCGGTGATGTCATCGCATCCCGCCGCCAGCGGCCGCCCGCCGCCGTGTCTGTGGGTACCGTCCCCCCCCGCGGCCCGGCCCGGCCGGCCGCGCATGCGCCCTCCGCGCCGGTGAAGGCAGTGCCCTCACCTTGCCCGCTTGGCGGCGGCTGAGGTGACGGCAGTGGGTCCCTCAGCAGCGAGTCCCGACCCCACCAGTGAGGAGCTGGGAAAAGGGAGAACATCGAACGTGTGCAGCAGCTGGGCAGCAAGGGGGGAGATCCTGCCCCTCTGCTCCGCTGGGTGAGCCCCCACTGCAGTGCTGCCCCCAGCGCTGGGGCACCAACAGCAGCAGGACACGGACCTGTTGGAGCGGGGCCAGAGGAGGCCCCGGAGATGCTCCAAGGGCTGGAGCCCCTCTGCTGTGGGAACAGGCTGGGAGAGCTGGGGGGGGTCAGCCTGGAGAAGAGAAGGCTCCAGGGAGACCTTAGAGCCCCTTCCAGTGCCTAAAGGAGGCCTATAAGAGAGCTGGAGAGGGCATGCAGCAATAGGACAAGGGGTAATGGCTTCAAACTTAGAAGAGGGTAGATTTAGATTAGACATCGTGAAGAAATTTTTCAGTCTGAGGTCGGTGAGCCCCTGGCCCAGGTTGCCCAGAGAAGCTGTGGCTGCCCCATCCCTGGAGGGGTTCAAGGCCAGGTTGGACGGGGCTTGGAGCAGCCTGGGCTGGTGGGAGGTGTCCCTGCCCAGGGCAGGGGGGGGGAAGCAGATGATCATTATGGTCCCTTCCAATCCAAACTATTCTATAATTCAATGAAAATGGTACCTAATCCTGATGTTTAACACTGGTGAGGTGTGAGTATGGGTGCTGTGTCCAGCTTGGGCACCATACTTGGAGAAAGATGCGGCTCATGTGGAGAGGCCAATCCTTTTCATGGGATCCAAGGCCCGCAAAACATGACTTGTGAGGAAATATTGGACAACCTGAATCTATTTAGCTGAAAGAGAAGACAAAAGGGGATGTGATGGGAGTATTCAACCATGTAAAAGCATGGTTGTGAAGAGAAAGAGAATAATCCATTTCCCCCACTGTGACAGGAATGATGAAAAGTAAGAGGCCTAAATTGCAACCACAACAATTTAGGTTGCTGTCTCTAAAACATTAAAAATAATACAAGGATTGGAATTGATGGCTTGGGAGGTTATACGTGCTTCAGTTGAAGTCTCCAGGAACAGCAGCGCAAACATCTCTCAGAAATGGCACGTATACTTCACTCCATCTCAGAGCAGAAAGCTGAGCCAGGTGGCCCCTGAAGGTCCCATCCAAATCCCTTACACTGACATTGTTCGATAACAAGCTTCTTGATTATTTATCAGGCAGTTGTCTCAGTTTCCACAACTGCCTCTTTGGTCTGTGGCTAAGCTGAGCACTGCGGTACTGGGCCTCGCATCAAATCCTGCTATTCTGGTTCGGTGCCACATCGGGTACCACATCAGAAGAGTGTCATTTTATAACCTATTTCCTCAGATATTAATAACTGCACTAAATGCAAAGAAGTAGAAAAACAGGTCTGTAATGTCTGCAGAGTCTAAAATACTTCAGGATACTTTGTGCAAGGTGTTACCAAGCAATTAATTAGAATACTCAGGAAGTCATATTTGGATACTAGTTAGGCAAATTACTGCCATTTTAAAATCCAAACACAGAGTATTTGAACCTGATTATCTTTATAAGTAAATTGTTGCTCATTTTTTTCCCTTACTTAAATTCGCATGCCAAAATCCAACAACTTTATGGAAGAAGGAAGAATAATCATTGCACGCAGGTCTTTGATGCACTTAACTGTCTCGTAAGCAGCTTAAAATGTTCACATTTGATAAAAACAATTAGAAGAATATGTCAAAATGGAAGCCTATCTAAATAAAGCTACTGTAAATCCATTCATTCTGAAGGTGTATAAAACACATGCATTAGAGTAAAGAAAATTAAGGCTTATTCAAGTTGGGAAGTGATTTATAAAACTGAAATGTAGAAATGTCAAAAAATTACAGTAAACATCAGACAGAAAACTTCACTGACTAGAAATACCTGTTAAGAAACTGCTGTTGGTGTTGCTGGACACCTGCTCTCATGCTGACAGTTCAAGAGGAAGAGATTTACATTTGGAGATCTCATAGAGAAGTCATGTGTTGAACATGACCTTCTAACATTCCTTCCTTTGTGACTGAAAGAACAGCTCCAAGAGGATTTGTGAAAGGCTGTATGCGATTTGGCTTGAGGGAAGGGGGGTGGAGGAGGCTGGAAAACTCAGAAAGTTCAGCACATAAAAAACTTTTTATATAGCGTGACTTGTATTCTGATTTAAAAATAGCTTCACTGGTACTCTCTTTTTACTTACAAGTTGCAATAGTGATGCATTTGCTATACGCTTGGTTAAATATATTGAGGAAATGTGAGAGACTCACTTTTTTCTTTTTTCCCTGCATCCGTACCAGAATGATCTTGAATTCTATTATATGACTGATTAACTGCGTGCTGGGAAGTGTCTGGATTGTATTTTGACACAGGCTAACGACCAAGAGAATAATACAATTTCCTATGCTTTCCCTCTTGCCGAGCTTCAGATTTTCTTCCTAATGTATAGGATATAACGACTTTTTGTTTTTGCGTGCTCTGTTGTTCGTTATTTGTATTTCCTCCTCCTCTTCAGTCATGTCAGCACACAAACGTATTGTTAATAAACTTGCTCTTTGCACATCTACATTGAATTTGTTATTTGGAGGCTATTACAGTTGTTCAGACACTGAAATGTATAATCTGATACACTTGTCAACCCTTGAGATATGCAGCAAAGAGGTTTTTTGGGGTGTTAATAATGTATTAGACAAACAAGACAAAGCATCTTCGGTACTATTTCAGAAACCAATCAAATCTTATTTCTGTTTTGATTGCTTATAGGATTTGCTTTGTCTACACACGCCACAAGTAGTATGACTTCATTCACATTTTGTATATGTGATTTATATAAATACTGATGGGAAATTTGACATTTAAACCAATAAAAGGTATTAGACTTAACTCACTATTAGATTTTTTAATAGAAAGACATTTCTTATATGGGCAGGAAATTGCAATAACGCATTTACTGATTTATTGCAATATTTTACTCTCAGATCCTCAAAATGAACTGTTGCAGCTCTTCACAGTTAATAGAATTTGAGGTTAAGCGGGGAGCAGCGCATTGCTACCACCACGGAAGAGTCAGGAGAGCACAGCCGTCAACTTCCATCAATTGAAGGCTTGGCTTAAACCTGGAAACAGTTGTGTTTCTGGAGGCCCAGGTAGGCTAATCTCGCTTCTGTTTAAAAAGAGGCGTTCCAGAAATACACTAATATTGAAAGGAGAAATAACAAATCTAACGATGGCCTTATGTAAATCTCAGTTAATCCAGTAAGAATGATTAACTTGACCTGAGGGGGCTCGGGATCAGAGCAATCCCAGTTTCATGTGACAGCTCTTAGGAATGGTATTCCTGGGGAGAGCCCCTGCTCATTTACTCCACTATTTTTAGTTTGAGTGGTCAATGAGGCTGATTGCTCAATTTATTTTACAGCATTCTTTTCTATTATCTGTGGCCAACAGTTGTGAAAATTTGCAGCGATCCACATTGTTAACTCTTATAGAGTTGTTTCCCTTTGTGTTAGGAGGTTTTCTTTGCGAGTTGGGGTCCCCAAGCAAGAGAAACACTGGGGTTTTTTCGCTATAAAACTTTGACCCTGCTC
>VXBO01009766.1:136493-272647 GCA_013400135.1 Rhinoptilus africanus | reverse complement strand
GGGGGCGGCGGGTTTGACGCGGGGTTGGCTCTGCCGCAGGAGGAGGCGGAGGAGTACGCGCGGCTCAGCCCGGAAGAGCAGCAGCGACGGCTGAGGGCCATCGTGAGGAAGATCGACTCGGACGGCGACGGCCNTTGTGAAAGGCTGTATGCGATTTGGCTTGAGGGAAGGGGCGTGGAGGAGGCTGGCAAACTCAAAAGTTCAGCACATAAAAAACTTTTTATATAGCGTGACTTGTATTCTGATTTAAAAATAGCTTCACTGGTACTCTCTTTTTACTTACAAGTTGCAATAGTGATGCATTTGCTATACGCTTGGTTAAATATATTGAGGAAATGTGAGAGACTCACTTTTTTCTTTTTTCCCTGCATCCGTACCAGAATGATCTTGAATTCTATTATATGACTGATTAACTGCGTGCTGGGAAGTGTCTGGATTGTATTTTGACACAGGCTAACGACCAAGAGAATAATACAATTTCCTATGCTTTCCCTCTTGCCGAGCTTCAGATTTTCTTCCTAATGTATAGGATATAACGACTTTTTGTTTTTGCGTGCTCTGTTGTTCGTTATTTGTATTTCCTCCTCCTCTTCAGTCATGTTGGCACATAAACGTATTGTTAATAAACTTGCTCTTTGCACATCTACATTGAATTTGTTATTTGGAGGCTATTACAGTTGTTCAGACACTGAAATGTATAATCTGATACACTTGTCAACCCTTGAGATATGCAGCAAAGAGGTTTTTTGGGGTGTTAATAATGTATTAGACAAACAAGACAAAGCATCTTCGGTACTATTTCAGAAACCAATCAAATCTTATTTCTGTTTTGATTGCTTATAGGATTTGCTTTGTCTACACACGCCACAAGTAGTATGACTTCATTCACATTTTGTATATGTGATTTATATAAATACTGATGGGAAATTTGACATTTAAACCAATAAAAGGTATTAGACTTAACTCACTATTAGATTTTTTAATAGAAAGACATTTCTTATATGGGCAGGAAATTGCAATAACGCATTTACTGATTTATTGCAATATTTTACTCTCAGATCCTCAAAATGAACTGTTGCAGCTCTTCACAGTTAATAGAATTTGAGGTTAAGCGGGGAGCAGCGCATTGCTACCACCACAGAAGAGTCAGGAGAGCGCAGCCGTCAACTTCCATCAATTGAAGGCTTGGCTTAAACCTGGAAACAGTTGTGTTTCTGGAGGCCCAGGTAGGCTAATCTCGCTTCTGTTTAAAAAGAGGCGTTCCAGAAATACACTAATATTGAAAGGAGAAATAACAAATCTAACGATGGCCTTATGTAAATCTCAGTTAATCCAGTAAGAATGATTAACTTGACCTGAGGGGGCTCGGGATCAGAGCAATCCCAGTTTCATGTGACAGCTCTTAGGAATGGTATTCCTGGGGAGAGCCCCTGCTCATTTACTCCACTATTTTTAGTTTGAGTGGTCAATGAGGCTGATTGCTCAATTTATTTTACAGCATTCTTTTCTATTATCTGTGGCCAACAGTTGTGAAAATTTGCAGCGATCCACATTGTTAACTCTTATAGAGTTGTTTCCCTTTGTGTTAGGAGGTTTTCTTTGCGAGTTGGGGTCCCCAAGCAAGAGAAACACTGGGGTTTTTTCGCTATAAAACTTTGACCCTGCTCGTTTCCCAATAATCTTCCCTCACCCCTGGGTTCGCTGATGCTTGTCTGAAGTTACGTCCACACTCACCTCAGTCTGATGCTGAAGAGTTGGAAAACGACTGTTTATCTCGATGGTATTTGGAATCTTCCGCTGACAGAGCACAAAGAGTTGGGAAAGAGAGAAGGATAAACCTCCTCGCCCCCAACCTGCCTCGGGGTGCGGGTGTGTGGGTTGGCTGCGGGGGTACCGCACAGCCCTCACNTGGGGGGGGAGGTTCCCCGGGATGGGGCCGGGATCGGTGCCCTCGGGGAAGGAAAAAAGATGGGCTCTCCCCGTGCCACAGCCGGTGGCTCGTACGCTGTGGAGCATCTCCACGGAAAACACAACCACCCCCTTGCACGGCGCGTCAGGAGCACCAACAGACTTCATAGGGAGAATATCCCAGTCCGTAAGGTTCCTGGTGGACGAGGTGGAAGAAGCGAGGGCCGTCAGGAGCGCGCAAGGAGTGAGGTAACGTGGGTGAGAGCAACGCTCCGCTGCAAGGTCCAGCTTTGCTCCTTGCGCATCTGAACCCGCTTCGAATGAGCGGATTTCTGTGTTTGAAATCCTGTTTCAGCAAGTTCCAGAGGCAAAGGATTTACACCCCAGTCCTAACGCTGCATAAATGTGCTTCAGTACCTGCTGACACGAAGTGACACGGAGGGATCATATATTCATTTCATCATAATGTAGTATCAAATGTCTCTTCCCAGACAGATACTGATCAGTCAAACTTCTGAACTCCACGGTAAACTCAGGCCCTTCCTTTCAGTACATCATCATGGCACTTCTTAATTTTTAAGCTCATTATGAAAATGTATTTTTGTTCTGCTGTGATCTTGACCAAAAATCAAAGTCCCTCTCATGCGCACTTACACAGAGTAAAGCAGAATCTTTGTTCAAACGCCAGAACGGTGATATTCATTAACATGATAAACACGCAAGAAGCTTTCTAGGTGAGAGGACAAAATCTGGTTTTAAAGACAGATCAACTGTATCTCTGGAATGTCTTTCACTTTATATACCCCAGGTAATCAACTGCACGCTTTCCTGCCTCTGGCTCTGCGAGAGGAGACAGTGTGTAGCTTTGGCGGGATGGCTAATCCCTGTAATCAGCAAGAGGCAGCTCACCACGTGAAGGCCGTAAGGTCTATTTTAAAGTGTAGAAATTCCACCCGTACTCCCATATTGCATCTGGTTCTTAGTCTAAAGGAAACTTGCCTCCCCCTCACTTCCCAAAGGAAAACTCTCAGTGGAATGTGGTTTTACACTAAGAAACTTACGGTATTGAAGCTTTTACAGCTCACTTATTTCTCAGTATATTGCAGAACACTCTTCTGAGAACTTTTTCCTTATTAGTGGTGCCTCCATTTGGAGGCTAAAAGAAAAGATGTGATACATTAATGACACTTTTCTAATGTCAGAGAATTAAGTATTTCTGATGAATGGCACTGGACCTTATGTGCTCAATGTGCTGAGATGCCTGTGCCTTGTACCTTAAATGCCAGGAAATAAACCATGCTACAAATTCTAACTCCGTCTTTAAGAAGTCATGTGGCAGTTTCTTATACGGCAACGCTGGTTTTGTACACAAGCCGCAGTGGTTACAAAACCATGCCTGCCTCCTCACGTTCCATCAATTCACACAATCTGTTATAAAGTTGGTTACTTTGGTAACACAAATTCAGTACTCAAGATACATTTTTAAAAATCACTCGCTTGCTTTTCAAAGACATTTCAGTAAACCTAGTAAAGTCGTCTTCTACCAAGAAGGATAGAACAAGGTACTTTAGTATTTAAAAAGTGCTGTAAGACTTCTCTACACCAAAGTAGTAATTTCTGTCGGATTTTTTTGTTACTCATCATGACTCTTCAGAGCAGGATTTCAGTGGCGTTGATTTCACTGTATGATTTTGCAATGCAGAGGAGCTGTCTTCCCCTTCCAGGCATCTGAAAATGACTTGATACTGAGAGAATGTGTTCTCCCAATCTTCTTTAAATGAAGGAACTTTAATATATTTGTGTTAATTCATCTGTATATTAAGTTTTATTTCTTTTAGCTACATTCCTATAAAAACAAGTATCTTAAAAGCATTTCTGAAATATATAAGGCTTGATTTCAGCCCCTGTTTAGGTAATTAAGGGAATGGCAGTGAGTTTAGGTTTATTTCAGTTTGTGAATTTTTCAAAAGAAAGATGGAAACAATGTTTTTTAGGTACAAAGTTAAGTTTTGAGTTGTCTGTCCAAACCATATTCAGCATCATTTTTGTAAAGCTCTGAAGAAAAAAAAAAGGTGAGAGGTTGGTACTGTGTTGGTTGGCTTCAGATCTGAAAAGCCATGGCCACATAATCATTTCAAGCTGACCTACATGTCAGCAACAACCAAAAGGGGCAGGCTCCTTACTTCCGTTGTTCAGGTCCCAGTGAGCTAAATGAGGGTACTTTCTCAGCTGAAAACTAAGAATATTCCTTCTTATGGGGCAAGTTTTTATTGATCCAGTTTGCTGTGTGGCTGTATGAACGCTACCTGCAATCATTTTTTCCTACCACTTTCCATGTGTACCAGAGAGGGACGCATCACACTTTTTCTGGCATCACCAATATAAACGGGATTAAAGTACCCATGCAACTCTAGCCTAAGGATATCAGTGAGGAAATGGTACTATGAGAGAAAACCTGGAGGCTGTGGCTGTGATCTGTTCCCTCATTCAGTTAAATTTAAAAAGCCGTAGCATAGAGGAAACAGATTGTTTTGCTTTAACTAACTTCTTGCCTATATACTTACATCTGAATTGCAGAGTGTATTCCAGACTGAAAAGATCTGTAGTATATTTACAGTTTTTATAGTGCAGATGATTCAGATTTTTTTTTTTTATTATTTTTTTAATGATTTTCACAGATGAGCTGAGTTCCTGGATACAGCAGTCTTTTAAACATTACGTTACACAAGAAGCTAAGCAACACTTCAATGACTATGACAGAGATGGTGATGGATTAGTGTCTTGGAAGGAGTATAATATGCAAATGTATGATCGTGTAATTGATTTTGATGAGAACACTGTCCTGGAGGATCAAGAAGAAGAATCATTTCGACAGGTAAAATGTTTCAGCATCAGTTTCTGTGAGCTGTTGGCAAAAGGCAGCAATGTTTGTTTATTGTGACAGAAGAAGATGGGTAGAGAAACTCTAGCAGCTGGCACATGTTTTAACACTTTCATCTATCTGAGATAGGGGAGTAATTAAAGGAAAGTAATGGTATATTAAAGCTGCTACCAACAAAACAAAGGCAGAATGAAATCGTATCTCCCAAGTATATTTTTCTAGCTGAGCAGAGTATAAATCTATTGACAGACTTACCGCAGAGTATGGTCTCTTGTTTTAAGATGATGGTCTTCAAACAAGACTGCAATTTATTAGATTAGGTCTGTAGCCTAACCAGTGTCCTGCCTTCAGCAGGGGCCAGTACCACTGGTGTTGAAAGGAAACCCTTGTACTCTTTAACCCCCTCGATTGCACTGTTCTATCCACTTTTTCAGTTATTTCAGTGTGGGGTATCAATATTGCCTGCTTTAACATTTTTCTACCCACAGAGAAAGCGATAGCAGTTCAGACATTTTTAGCAATCAGAATGCAACTCTGGTAGCTAAAACTGGATGTCTGTAAACAACAGAAGTTACGGATAAATTGCATCTATGACAGCAGGTACTTAAGAGAGGAAAGGAAGGGCGGGAGAGCCAAGGAGGGAAGGTTCACCAAGAATCACCGCATAGCTTGTTTCCTTTCAAGCCACACATTTATAAGTACGTGTAAATACTTCCCCAAGTGAGAATAAGTGATTTTTTTAGACTATTCTGGCCTGAGGGATTTTTTTCTGGGAGGATTTCTTTGTCTGCTTTTAATAGAGTAGTAGTAGCTAATGTAGGATGTCGTCAGAAGTGAAGCTCAAATAGGCAGTGGGCAGGGGATTTTACACCCAGAAGAAACACACTGTAAAGCTTTGGGGGTCACTTAACTGAATAATTACATAGCTTTAAAATGAAAAAAGACTTTAAATGGAACCACCAGTCAAAATATTGATCCCATGTTTGACATATTGCCATCATAGATATATATGCTGAGCTAGAACTACTCATTTGGGCTATGACATTGGGTTTGACTGCTTGCTTGGTTTTCTTGCTCGCTGACTTCTTCAGCGTATATTGTGAAAAAGCAAAATTAGCAGCATTGTACAAGCATCATATGCCAGCCATCTTCAGCGGTTTCCTTACTTTTGGAAATTAGCGATCTCGCTCTCATCAAGGTGGAAGATTTAGACTATGGTGTTGATTTAGAATTGACATCAAGTAAACATAGGAATTTACCAGAAGGTGGCAGCCTTGTTCATCACTTCTCAAAAACCACTGACAAATAAGGTTTTTTCCACACTAGTTCATGTTGCAGTCTAGTACTTTCTGTAGTCAGTCCTTCTGAATTGCCTTCCTGTTTAAACTCCCGGCTAAGGTCAGCTTTTTTTTAAAAGTACATTTAATTATTTTGCAGAATAGTTAGGATCTTAAATTATTTGATTTGTTGCATGTTATGCTCTGCATTAATCAGGTTAGCCTAATTTTGAGAGAAGTGTCAATAAAAGGGATATAAGGTAAGAAGTACAAGTTCAAATGGTTATTTTAAAAGAATCTGTGGTCTCTGGTTTGCTGGCTGTTCCCTTCTCCAGATGATAGTCACACTGATAGTGCAACACACTCAATCATGGGATTGCAAAACTTTTCTGTCTCTCATCACGCACAGTGTCTACTCGCGTGCAGTGAGTAGAGATCAGTTATCAATGGTGTGGGTCTTTATTTTGTCTAAAGAGACTGTACAAAATTAAATTTAAAAAGCCCTGAAATTTTTGCACATTTGGAGTACAGAAACACATGCAAGACATTCATAAATAAGAACTTGCCTGCTTAGTGTGGATATTCTTTATTTTTAGAACATATGTTGATATTTATGCTTAAAACAGGTTAGATAAGTGACTTTGCTTTGAAATATGTTCAGATGTAATGGACAACAGTCTTGTGTTAAAGAAACTGTCTAATCTTTCAGCTCTTAAAATGGCTTCAGAAAAGACATTTTACATATATGTTACTTCAAGACTGTCTTTGAACTACAAACAGCCCTTGATATAAATGAGATTTAGATCCAGAAGGTTAAATGTCCTGAAAATGTTAATTTTGGAATTTGCAGTGGCTGCCATTAATTATAATCATCGTACTCCACTAGGTTAGTTTGGGAATTAGTCACTTTTAGAAGAGGAAGCATGTATAAAGACAAGAATTCTCAGTCTTTTCATTATCTCCCTTTTGTGCTTCTGAAGGCTTGGCTAAAAGTGTTTTAAATGTCTCCTTAAATTGAAAAAAATGAAGTTTTTATGCGATTCTTAGAATAAAACTACCTAAATTAAAAGTGCTGTTCTCATTGCTCTGGATGAGCTCTTTTTAGTGAAAATACAACATCAGTATAATATGAGTAGGTAAAGTGAAACAATTAAGATTCTAATGAGCTTACAGCCAGCTACTATAATGTTGTTTTTCCTTTTCATTAAGTGCTCTAACTAAATCTATTTTCTAAGCTTCATTTAAAGGAGAAAAAACGTTTTGAAAAAGCTAATAGAGATGATGTTCCTGATCTAAATGTGGATGAATTTGTTGCTTTTGAACATCCAGAAGAAGCGGAGTATATGACGGTAAGACTTAGGAGGGGGTATCTTTAGCAGCCTGTGTATATAGATGCAACATCTTTTTAATGCATGTGCATTAAAATGCAAGCACAGGAAGTGTGCCTTTGAGCAGTTCTGTGTACTGCTTTTACAGACCAAATTAAAAGTTAGATAATGTGTTGTGGATCCAGTGCTGGAGGTCAGGAGTTGGAGCTTTTCAGTGCTTTTCTTCGAAATCTCTGTCAAGAACTAGTATCGCACAACTATCCCAAACGTTTGGGATTGGACTGACATAGCTATCTCTAAAGTCTGTTAGGTTGGAAATACATCAGTGAGATTTTAGCTTGAAGAAGTTTCCTGCGTAGTTTAGGGCTCAATTCTAGTTAGGGGGACTTAAAGGAAGACTTTTTTTGCACAGGAAAAGGTCCAGCGCTGGTTACTCTCACTTTGCTTAAAGGCACACAAGAGCCACTTCCTGGCCAACAAAGAGCATTCAATCCCGTCTGAAGCTTTAATATTGACTGTACCGCGCTCAGAGTTTGGGGGGTTGTTATTTCAGCCAGGAGCACTTTGTCGTTGGCCATCTGTCTCATCACTGCTGTCACAGTTGGTGTCATTCCAGCTCAGTACCGACAGCTGACCTCAGTTAAAAGTACATTGGTGCTTTTCTGCAGTAGAGCCCGCAGTTTTGGCCCTCTGCTGCTGCAGAGCCAGCTGCCAAGAGGAGCGCTATGCGAACAGAGCCTCTGTTTGTGCTCACGTAACTGTTGATGATGGACAAACAAGACAGAAGAACAGGGACCCTTGCTTCACTGGGAAACACAGGCCCAAAAGACCAACCAGTTTTCCTAACAATTTCATCAAGTTGCAAAAATGCAAATTAGTGAATACACCACATGAAAAAAGAAAAGTGAAATGAGATGATGCAGCTTTGTACAAATGCATGTTTCGCAGCTGTTTGCGTAGTGCTGAATTATGCTGAAGGATTCGCCTTTCAGATTTGGTTTTCATGAAACCCAACATGCTAAACTCTTAAGAACCGATGTATTTTGTTGCACAGGAACTACTAGCACTAGTCTGCCTTAAATAGAAAACAAAATTGAAATGAGTGAGTCTTTACTTTAAAGAATATCTCATTGCTCTAAAATGATTTATTGCTGTTTCTCTTGATTACGAGTTCCTAATTTTTTGCAAATTGATATTTTGCTTTTTGTATGTATGCAAAAGGACTTTGTCATTCAGGAGGCTTTAGAAGAGCACGATAAAGATGGTGATGGATTTGTTAGCCTGGAAGAATTCCTTGGTGATTACAGAAGAGACCCAAGTAAGGAAAAAGGGCGGGGACATTAAAGAAGGAACAGAACAAAAGCTTTTGGAATGGTGTGAATTTTATGCACCTCTATTTTCAGCTTTTTACACCTCCACATACAGGTTCTGAGTACCATTATCCTGTCTTTTAGGGTCATTCAGTTTCCTGGTACTGGGCATACTAGGTCATTAGCTCAGTCTGCCCTGTACGTATTTGGCAGTAGTTTGCGTGTAGCCCATTCCACTGTTTCCTTGCAAGTTACTTCTCGTTTCCCTAAAGACTGAAGCGTATTCCTCATCGCTAGGTATGCAGCTGAAATAAGATGCAGTTTTGCTAACTGAACACATGTGTGAAAGCAGCCAGCATGAATGTAAGGTTAAACTTTCCTGGTCTTTATCAGCTTAAGGTGGCAGCTGTCAGCCTTGCTTTAGAAGGATTGAAGCTGTGTGTTTAAGAGAGGTGGAGGGGAAGCGTAAGGAGTCTGTTCACTGTACCAGATATCAAAATCCGATCTGCTTTCACTTCTTGGTTTTTTGTTTTTTTTTCTCTCCACTCTTCCCCTTCCTTAAACATGCCGTGTTCCTTCTTTAACAAGAAAAAGCACACTCACCTGATGTTTATCAATACTTTTCTCTAGCTATGTTGCAAATAGATAAGTATTTTATATGCTGCATTTGATTTGCTACAAGATAGGGCAAATAACTCCCCCAGTTCCAAAAAGACCAGTGTCTGGAAACATGTGGAAAGTCTGCTTGGTCCTAAGCAGTGCTGATTCTTAAGTGCAGACTGGCATCCAACCTGGGGAAAATGTTTAAGCCACATGGGGATATGGAGAAAGGGGAATAGTCAGTTTTTCTTCACTCCAATCAACCACCTGGAATTTCACCTTTTATAACCGTCTTTGTTTGCCAGAGCCAGTAAAAACACTACATCTCTGATGCAATACGGGGTTCTTTATGTTTTTCCTACTCTGACTTGAAAAAAGCTTTTCCAAGCTGGTCCGTCCAAAAGGAGTTGATATTGACTGATATTGACTGATGTTGAAAGGGAGTGAAATTGTCACTAGGGTCATGGCAGCAACAGAGAAGATAACAGCTTTGTCATTAAAACTTTTTAGCAAGAATTCAGAATCACCTATAATTGTAGAAACTACTTCAGCTTTTCTCCAAATGGCCATCTCTTCTGCAGACAGTATTCCTGCAGCACACTTGAAAATGACTAATAGTGGCTCTGGTTTTGTAATTGTCTAGTTGTTTTGGGCAACAGTGTATGGTGAATTGTGACATTAAGGGATAATTTACTTGTAAACTAGATATTGGAAAGGAATGAGAGGGACCTCACTCTTTTTGTTCTTTTGTAATAGAAGCCTAATTATTTTTAAACTGTTATTTATCTGCTTGTGATGCCACCTACTTTTGACTTCCATTAGATTTAGGAAGTCTTAATATCTTTTCATACTTGTCTGCAGTGTTTATCAGTTTAATTAATTGCTTCTAAATTTCTTGAAGAGTTAGAGACAAGTCTAAGATTGCTGGCTAGGTTGCAGGATTCAATACCAGTGCATAGGGTAAGTAAAAATCAAGTATACAAATAAACAAATAAATAAAAACAGTAAATGGAATTGCTTTGGATATATTCCAGGTGTTTTAGAAGAAAAAATAATAGAGACTAAACTAATTTGAAAGCCTGCAGTATTGGCCTGAGTCTCTTGAGCCTGCACTAATCAAGAGCTTTGCCCTCTCTGTTGTCTGTTACCGATGGACCTCCCCTCACGTTAAAGCAGAGAAACAGACTGTAGAATGTTAATAAAACTTCGTATGGCCCTAGAATGTCATAATCCCATATGCTGCAAAATACTAGTTACCTACCTGCTTTTCTGGGATATTAAAATAAACAGTTCAGTTGATGGTAACCCTTGACTTTAATGTCTGCTTAGTTCAACTGTAAATTTGCAATCTTAATATTGCCTTGGCTTTAACTCCTGTTTTAATCTATACGTTTTTTTTTTCATATGTAGACAGATGCATTTATTTAGTCTATTGGGACTAGTCTGTCCCACTTTTGTTTGCCTTTGTTTAGTGAAATCACTTTTATGGTATACTTTATGAGATTAAGTGAATTTGCTTAGGAGAAAAAGTGGAAACATCTGCTTTAAGGTAAGGAGTGACTTTAAACTTGACAAATATGTCTTACTAGCTGCAAGGGAAGATCCAGAATGGATACTCGTTGAGAAGGATCGGTTTGTGAATGACTATGACAAGGATAATGATGGAAAACTCAACCCTCAAGAGCTGTTGTCTTGGATAGTACCTAATAATCAGGGTATTGCACAAGAGGAGGTATGTATTTTGCCTGCTGTTTAGATTTTAATTAATGCAGTAGAATTTTTAAGGTATCACAACAAAAGGATAGATGCCTTCATATTTATCATGTCTTAGTAGTTGAAATGTCAGGATGTCAGGATGATGGAGAGAAGTTGTTTTCAGTGATAACCAGTGATAGGACAAGGAGTAATGGATGTAAATTGGAGCATAGGAGATTCAAGAGGGATATCAGGAAGAATTTTTTTACTGTGAGAGTGACAGAGCACTGGAACAGGCTGCCCAGAGAGGTTGTGGAGTCTCCTTCACTGGAGACATTCAAAACCCGCCTGGACGCGTTCCTGGGTGATGTGCTCTAGGTGACCCTGCTCTGGCAGGGGGGTTGGACTAGATGATCTTTCGAGGTCCCTTCCAACCCTATGATTCTATGATTCTATGATTCTATGATTCTATGAAAAAATAATGCTTAGTAAATCTTTGCATATATTCTTAACCTTTTTTTCAGTTTGACAAAGAGTGCAGGTCTTTTAACTGCACTAGGGAGATTTGAAGTTTTGATTAATTGTATAAATGTTTGTAAATTAACAGCACTTTTCTACATGTTCAAATAACTTATCTGGTTTGACTTAAGGGTATAGCATTTTAATCAGCTATTTTTCAGTTATTGTAGGTAAATCTAATGAGATATATTACTAAAAGAAGCTGTTAGATACTAACAGCATAATTTTGAAAACATAAATTAATCATGATTCTTCTAACTGGATAAATCACCATAATTTGTGGAACTAAAAACTTGTCTTTTCATAAGTACAAGAAAATGGAAGTATTCTATGATTCAACATGCTGTAATGCAAACTTTGGTGAAGATAATTAAAATGGTTTAATCGGGGGGTAGAATGCTATAATAGGTTTAAGTGGGTTCTCATTTTAGCTGTCTTTATTTTTTTTGTAGCAGGCAGTAGAAGCACTGAGTGTTCCAGAACAACCTATTTTAGTAAGCAGGCTTTACAGTCCCTCACCGTAGAGAGGATTTCTGCCTTTCCGATAGTAACTTTTTATCTTAATTTCTCCGAGTCTCTTTCCTTTGCACTGAAGGATTTTGGTGTTGAGAGTGGCAGGAACAACAGGTCTTCCCGTGTCTCCATAATTCCTGGTAAAGATAGGAGACGCTTTGTGTCAAACAGCAATAGCCCATCTGCTGAGTTGGGCCAACTCATTGCTGAGGTCCCACCTCATCCTTTTTCATCTCTGCTGGCGACAGAAAAAGCACCGTGGCCAGCACGCAGCACCGGCCGCTCACGTATCTAACCGTGTAGGAAGCTGAGCTGCTGAATTGCTCTGGTAGTATTTTTGTAAATGTGGATCTGTAAGGGCTTTGCACAGACTGTTTTTAACATCTGACACTTGCGCGTGGTTGGTTCTTATTTCACAGAAACAGCGCTGCCCTAACTGACGTGAATCTTGTGTGGCGCTGAGTCTGTTCACACCTGTGTTGGTTTGCTTGGTTGGCTGGGTCTTTTTTTAGAAGTTCTTTGCTATTCATTCAAATTTAAGCTTACAGCAAGGCCATGCTATAGTTTTGCAAGAAATCAGGTTTTTTATTAGTTTCTCTAATGTTTTGTATTCAGTTAATTTCTCTATGGTTTGTATTCAGTTAATAGAAGGGCTCAGCAAAGTCATCAGTCCTAAAGAGATTGACTTAAGTCATCAACTGCTGTTTGAAAGCTGAATGTTGCAGTTTCATTTTGGCATTGCAAAATGACGTAAGAAACCGGGTAGCTAAATAACATAAAAGTAGAAAAATTACTATACATTCCATCTCCAGGTATTTTTACGAAGATGTTTGTCTGAATAATCTTTTAGCTTTTGCCGTGCAGAGTCCTTTTAAAATTTGCTTGGCTGACATTAGTCCCTGTTACTTTCTTCAGTCCTTTTTGGTGATGTAGTCAGCTTCAATGTAAGTAATATTTAATAAAAAAAAAAAGTCATTAAGCAGTCATGTTAAGCCAAACCAATCAGAAAAAGTAGGAACAGAAGGATTCTCTAGATCGCTGTATTTGTAGATGTTTAGCAAACAAAACCCATGTAATATTAGGACTCCTCTATTTCTCAGAAGTAACGAGCGCAATGGAGCTGCTGCACCAGCTTGTTAGCGTTGAGCTATGTAATACTTGTGAATAAGCTATAAGTAAAATATTCTGCAATTGCTTTTTTGTTTTACTGCTGAACTTTATAGTATATAAATAAGCAGAAATCTGAGAACTGTGTTAACTTGCAGCTTCATTTGATGTTGTCATGATTTAGCATTTTAAAGTTTTTCCAGAAAAGCAAGCTTTTGCTTTCAGGAAATGATGGAAATCATGAACTACTACCCAAAGTTGAAGTTCCTATGCATAGATGGCTTATCTCATCCACTGTTGGAGGTAGAAAACCCTTTTTCACAGTGGACATCAAGTGCTTTCCAGTTACATTTTAATCATTAATTACAGCCATGGAGCATTTTTGCAAACCATAAATAGATCCAGCTGCAAATCTGTAGCCCTACTTTCTTTTCTTCTTTTTTTTTGTTTTTGTTTCGTTTTAATATGCACATATGATGGAAAAGGGAGTCTCCACAGGTTCAGGAAATACAAAATGGCTTAGCATGGTAGACGCCTCCAGAGCTGAACGCAAGAGTGCCTACCACTTAACCTGAGAGCTGTAAACGCTGCTTATCTTGTCAGACAGAGGGTAAATATGTGACTGAGATAACAGGTGTGCACTTCTGAAGGAGGATGCTCAACTTGAAGGCTGTATTGGCTCAAATCCTAGTTGAGGTCTTACGCATCAAGGACTGGCTATTGTAGGTGCCATTCAGTGGCCGCATGTCTGGAGGGGCCCTCTAAAAACACAGGGTTTCTGGAAGATGTGCTGAGCTTGCTTTTTCTGCGCATCTTACGCTAAAGACGTGTACTGCACTCACCCGTGGGTTTCAAGGACCACGGGTGTTTCCAGGAGGGTGATTAATCTCTGCTGGTTTAATACTGTCTTCCACCCTCAAAGTAAAGCTATGGGTTTGACATTGATTTGTTGCTTTAGAATTGATAGCAGGGGTAGAGATTTGCTATTACGATTTTGCCACCAAATAAAAGCGGCAAAGGGAAACAAACCGAGGAAAGAAAGGCTGTGTTCTGAATGTATAATCTCGTCTAGCGTGTTACAAATAATGGTGCTGTGGCAGGGCTTTGACAAAGCCATTCCAAAAGCGTTATTTATAAGTGCTCATACCTATTAACTGTGCACATGGTGTTCCATTTATTTTAAAGGCTCTTCACCTTATTGAAGAAATGGATTTGAATGATGATAAAAAGCTTTCTGAAGCCGAAATTCTTAAGAACCAGGATTTGTTTCTTAACAGCGAAGCAACGGATTATGGTAGGCAGCTTCATGATGAACGTTTCTACCACGAAGAACTTTAGATTATTTATTTTGTAATCTGTTTTTCTTCCCTTTCTTTCATTTGGAGCTTTTGTTAAAAGCACCTGTAAGCTCTATTGCAAGTTTTATGCTGTAATTACAGTACACTAATGTTTATGTAAATAATTTGCATTCAAAATTTAATTGCCTTCCTGCAGACTTCTTTGGGCCTCTTCTAGCCTTCAAAATCAATCTTAAGTACTTACTTCCAAAATTATATAGTGTTGGGAAATAAATTACTTCAGGGGTAGTACAGTATTGTGAAGAGTTGTTCTACTGTACTTGAAGAAACTGGAGAATCTAAATGATTCTGGAAGAATGCAAAACGTAGTAACTGAGAGACTACTATTTTTTCTAATCAGTTTAATAAGGGTGGGGAGTGGGGAAGATGGGGGGATGTTTAGGGTCATTATTAACGGTGTTTTATTTAATACGTTTGGAGAAACACTTAGGTTAATGCCTCAATTGTTTAAGAGGATTCTACTTAATTTTAAATGGTTTCTATACTGTGTTTTATTGTATCCTAAAACTTGTTATTTTTACATCTATAGACGATACTTGGTTTTAATGTACAATTCTACAGCATTAGCAATACAATGGTATTTTGCAGTGCTAAGACCCTGTTCATTTGTTGGATTAAAACTTAAAATATTCTGTTTTCCAGTGTTTTGTCCATTTATTACTTACTGTGGTGACCTGTAGCAACTCCTTGAAATAAGAACAATGTACACAATGTACAGAAGGGTATTTGGTGGCAGTGGGGGGGCTACAGGGGTGGCTTCTGTCAGAAGCTGCTAGAGGCTTCCTCCACGCTAGAAACTGTCCCATTGTGTGATTATTTGAAATAGTCTGAAAGGTTAACGGCACGACACAGATTCAGTTTAGGAAAGTACCTGTATTCTCATTTTATGTCCTAGAAGGTCACAGAAATTAGCGGAGTATTGTAAACAAAGAGAAAGCCCTGCAGAATAGATCATGTGGAATGCGTTAGGGTTGGGTTTAATTCCTAGATGACTAACTCCTGCAACGCTCTTCCAACATTCTCCTCGACCAGCATTTTCCTCCCTCACAACTCTCCTTTATTGAGTAAAAGCAACTAGTTCTGCCTTGCTTTTTTCCCAATATATAACCTCTTAATTATTCTCCGAACAAACAGGAAATGCCTTTTGATGTCAGTGTTGAAGTCTCGCCATTAGAAGGCTAGCAATTTTGATTGAGAACAGAATTACATACTTCTACTGTATCTTTTTTTTTAGATACTTTAGTGATAGAAGTTCAAAATGCTTTTTCAAGTGGTTGGGGTTTTTTCTACCCATATTTGTTTATTTTAGCTCCTGGGCACATGAGTACAACTATTGCCATGTTGGTGGTGGGATCCTTCACTCTTTGGCTCGGCTCAAAGTCATTTGCTGGCTTGCAGTAATTTGCATAGCCCAAGAATTAGATGAGGTACGGCGGGACTATACAATGCCAAACAGCACACGTTTATACAGTCCACATCTCAAAGTCTGTGCCCAACATCCAGTTTATTACTTACTCTAGTATTTCTCTAAGCAGATCAGGTTAGGTATTATTGGAGCTTAGCTCACTGTAAAATAGAAAGAGAACTACAGCTTTCGTCACTTTGCAGCACTTAATGTCATTTTATGGGCATAAAACTAGTACTTAAAAGGAAACAATATAATCATTAATGTAACTGAAATGTGGATTTGGAGAAGTGCTAAGCTCAATCCTTCTGTTGAGTTTCTGTAATTCCTAGAGTAACTTAACGTAGACTTATTTTGATTGCTGAAAATGTTTTTAAAATTATGCCTCTTTCACTTCAGGATTAGAAACCTAATAGTTCTTTCACAACCTTTGAAAGATTTGTGGCTTTTGATAGTTTAGTGTTTAGGCTGCCCAGACTGGCAGTCCACCGCTTACATTCAGTAATGTCTGTCCAAATACTCTGCTCAAGAGTAGCTCCAGGGTTTTCAGGGTTACACACTGACACAGTCCCTTACCCAGCATTTTTTAACTATACTGAGAAAAAGTGCAATGAAGTGAAATATCTCTTAGAATTTATACCTTTTTGCTGTAGATAGAAATTAAATAGAAACTTCAAGTTGAACAAGTCAGAGCAGAAATTTTCAGCACTCCAGTGTGGCATAATTTATTCTCTGTATTTATAGAAGGAGCGACTGGTACTGAATCCAGGATTACCGGAGCCTGCAAAAGTCACACTCAGGGCAGCCTGGTCTTTATGCTTTCTGTTGGCCCTGTTATTTGCAGAAAATTCAGAGTTTCTGTATTTGGTGAAGGCTGAGAGCAGTGTCCGGTTGCTCCCTCCCCTTTGTCAGGTTTAACAGAAGTTTTTCCACAACATCCAAGCTTTAGCTATACCCACAGGTGCTCAAACATGTGGACAGTTTGGAATGAAGGACTGGCTTGTGCTGTTCCCTCACGTCAAACTGCTGGTTTGTTTTCAAAAAGCCCCCAGCTGTGGTGTCCTACTGAGATAGACCTCTTAATGGCATACTAAGGAACCCTGTTCTTCCTCCTGCATCCCTCTGTCTACTCCAGCAATGCACAGCGCAGAGACTGCCGTGAAAGCTGAGAAGACAGATGGAAAAACCAGGGGACTGTTTGTGCCTGATTTCCTCAGGACGCAATGCTTGGGCAGTGTCCCTGTGTTCTGCCTGTCTGGCTGCTAGTGGAACTTTGATTCTTTGCTCATTTTCTCTCCAATCATAAACCTCACCAAACAAATGAAAACAGGTTATTTTAGGACGCAGGAGCAGATTCAGCTACACTTCATCCCAGAATCCCCTTTTGAAGAATTAGGCTTTATTCCATCAAACAGCGCAACTTCCACCTGCGGAAGCTTTATGAGTGCAGCTCAGGTTATGGCCAGCTGAACAGCTCAGAACAGCCAGTCCAAAAAACCCCCAAAAGACCAAACTCACAATTGAAACCTTAGCTTTGACTTACAGGAAGAATAAAAAGAGAGACGGCAGAGGTTGAGTGTCGTATTTTCTTTGTCAATAAATACACTGTGGTTTGAGGGGAAGAGGCATCCTGCTTCAGCACGGTCTGCTGAAGATCTCTTACGCCTGATCTTACTTTGTAAGCAGGATATTCCCAGTTCAAATATTAAAGCTGGTAAAAGCACTTTCTCTCCATGGAATAACCACGCAGGTTTCTTGGAGAGAGACTGAGCGCTTTTGTTGGCAAGGTAACCTCATTCTCGTCCTCAAAATCAGTTATCCCTAATTTGGAGGCAGTCCCTGGCTCTGTAGGGATACGCATTAGGATGATCTGGATGATATGTAAGTGAGAGAGACTTTCAGAGGAACAAATACGAGCTAAACCCCATGAAAAGAACAAACTTCGTCTGCTTGTTCCAAAATCCTTCCATTTATAAAACCAAGGATCTAGCAAAATTTGATTCCTAAACAAACATTGCATGTGAAAACATAAAAATGGCAGGTGGACGGAGCAAAGGGAGAATTATACAACAGCAAGTAGGTGAAGTATCAATATTACAGAGCTTAGATTTGCAAAGTTTTCCAGAAGACGAAGGAGCTCATACATTTAATATCTACAAGAACACATCCTACCAAAAGCACAGCTCTCCTTGAGGGAAGCGCGTGGGTGACAATTACGTGGCTGGTATAAACAAGCCAGACCTCCGAGGTGCACAACAAAGGGGCAGGAGGCAACAGACACAAGTTCCAGGAAGGGAAATTCCACCTGGATGAAGATTCCCGAGCAGCGGTGGTTAAACAGTGGAACAGGCCCAAAGAGGCGGTGGCAGCGTTTCCACCCTGGAGACTGTGGGAGCTGGAAAAGGTGCTGGGCGATGCGATGTGAGTGAAGTCAGCTCCGCTTGGAGCAGGAGACTGAAGCACAGCCCTGCCTTGCGCAGACCGGGGGGCACAAAGAATCCTCTTCCAAGTGGCCCTAGCCAAACCATTGGGCAAGGTGTGTTTATTTTTGTATGTATGGTCAGTGACTCCGAGCATCCGGCATTTCCAGCTACAAAGCTATCCTTTCCTCCTCTGCCTCCTGGAGCTTGCTAGAAGCAACAGGAGAAACCTCTCAGAAGGTGAACACTGATCTCAACATTGGCTTTAAGGCAGAAGTTATTCTTGTTACAACACATCTATGTATATGTAAGTGCTTTGTGCCCTTCTCACAAGAAGAAAAGTCACATTAAAGGGTAATTCCACAAGAATTTGGTCCTTAAAGCAGAATCCCCGCTCCTCTCTCTAGGTATCCTGGGTAGGAATAACTGCAAAATATCCCAGTGCGTGTTTTCTCAAACAGGCGGAGGATTACAGGGCTAATTGAGACTCATTTGTCTGAACTGGGCAAGTTGTGTTTTGTCTGGACATGAAAACAGCTACACTTTCAGGTTTCAGCCTGTTTACAGTAATCAACACGCAAATAAGGTATCTAGGGAAGTTTTGCTTTTTAAAGATTGTTGCAAAGATCTTTCAGATGTTTGCTGTTGACTTGCTACAGTTTTGCATTTCTACTCCAAGGAAAAACCTATGGAAACGGCAGCAATTTTTTTAAATGAGCAAATATGCAGAATATTTGCTAAAACCTGCCACAGGAATCTAAACTCCTGCCTCCCGTGATGCTCACTGGTTCACTGTATTACTGAAGGAGGGACATTTGGTACAGCAGCAGACCTGCTGGAGACGGTATATTTTGGACAAAGGTCTGATGGTTTGAGATCAGCTAAAAATGCTGTGATTTTCCTCAAAACATAGCAGCATCTTTGCAAGCACCAGCCTGAACAGCTGTCACCTCTGCGCAGACCCCCCGCAGCCTCCATCAGGTAAGATAATGTCTTTGCAAAGCATATCCTAAACTTCTGTCTAATGGCTCTGTGAACTTGAAGCCTGCTTTCCTTCCGGAATTGCACTATTTAAAGAGTCCTTTCTGAGAAGTGGAAACCGCTTCAGCGCTGCAAGCATTGCCTACTTGGCTAATGAATATGCAAGACTTGCAAATGAACAGTGATTTCCTCTGAATTAATGGGATGGAGAAGGCAAGTGTGTTGCTAACACACATAAAAGACGTCTCAGAGAAATAAAAAGCATCTTACTGCAGGTACCTGAAGTTATGGCAAGAAGGGGAGATGGAAACACAAATCTTTCCACTTTCTCTTTCACAAAGCAGTTGTGTCTCTGCAAAAAACTACCAGATACCCTTCGTGTTGATCGAGCCTCTGACACTGCACTTTCCCACAGTTTCCCTTCTCCTTTTTTTGTCTTTAAAGCACTTTCAGGTGTAAGGATGGCAGCTAACCAAGTTTAAAAGTGTACCAAGCACAAAACGACCCCACATTTCTGTGATATGAACAATAATTTTAGGATATACAAAGTATCAGGATGTTAACTTTAGAGGAAAACCACTGGTGCTTCATAATTACAGGAAAACCTATGATTATCTTTCTCCTCAGGGACTGGGTCCGCCTTTCAGTGAGGGCATCCCTTGGAAACGGCTATGAAATGCTGGGTACGGGCTCAGAATGTGGTGTATGCAATTAATCTTTATGTTAGTTGTCAATTCTACTGAAGCGAAATGCCAGCAGGACTGCCTTGCACTGCGAAAGAGGGCTTTTGGAAGGATGTCACAAGAGGTGCTTCTAAGAGAAGCAACGGGAACGTGTTTGGGAGCGGGGCGGGGCTGATGCAGTGGGCTCCGGAGCCACTGAACCAGCCACTGCCAGCGGTGGCTGCGGAGGAGCCGTGACAAAGCAAGGCGGATGCTCGGAGACCACCCTTTCTGTTTCCATGACAACAGAGATTGGTTCCTCACAGAAGGCAAGGTGATTTAAAAATTTTTAAATTGGCACGATTGCGGATAACATGAAAGTCCCTAACATTTTTTGCATTGAAATTCACACAGCCATTTGTATGGAAATAGAAACAGCGGGCGCAGCTGACCTGGTAAAACGCCTGTGTATCTTAGCCGTGGTTTTCCTCTGGAAGTGGTTTCGTTGCTGTTGGTGTCTGTAAGCTTTAGGACTCGGTAAGACACCAGAGGCTGAACTGTGTTAATTTTGAGCATGACTGTATTACCGCAATCATTTTGAAACCCTATCTCTTCGATGTAATTGTTACAGAGGCTTTGAAGGACTGCAGAAGTGCCTGCTGTTCTCCATTTTGATTTCACTAACAACGATTCCAAGGGACCACAATATACCTGAGGAGTTTTAAAAAATACAACCAGCTTAATACCTGAATTATCTGACTATTGTGCATCTCCATATACTGCTGTCATACTTTCCATAGACCCCCTCATGCTGTTTCCATGTAGACTAAAACCTTTCCTGTCTACACCATCAGACAACCCAAAATCAGAAACATTAACTGTGACGAATGTCTTGCTCGAAGCCCTGGATGAGCACAGTCCTGCTTGTAGATGCTATTTTCATATTTTAAGTACTGTCACCTTTGCTCAAAACAATATACACTTAACAAAACCCAAATGACAATTCCATTCTGAGGCATATAAAAATTTGAGGGGTGACCTAAAAAAAATGACCTTTTTTAAAAAAAAATCACTTTCCACTACAGAACAGATTCAAAAGGTACATTCTGTTGCCAAACAATTTTAATTACTGAAAGAACCCCCCAGTACTCTGGCCTGGAGACTGGTTCTTGGCCTTCTCAAGCAGATAAAAGAGATAACCAGGGGATTTTTAACCTTTCAGAGCAGGGGTGGGAAGGAAGCTGCAGTGGCTGTCGGGGAAGGGTTCCAATTAAGGCTTCTTATTGACACTCCTGAATTTCTGAGTGGAGCTGTGCGCAGAGGTAAGACGAAAAGCCATGTTAAAAAGATGAGGTAGGGGAGATGAAGGGCCCTGCAGGTTTCCAAAGGATCCAGCCTTTGGAATAATAACCAAAGGAGCAGCTGATCACCTGTCACTGCCACCCTGGTCCCACTCACTTGCCCACTGCGAATGCTTCAGTTTGGCACAAATGTGGCTGCAGAACGGTTTTGCAGGGGAACATTTCATGAAGTTCAAGGTGATTTCAGTAGATGGCATTATAGTTGTTAGAAGCATAGCAAGGCTCATTAATTTTTGCTTCTCTTCCCTCTGCCCTGCAGAGCTCAGCCTTCCTGGGCTCAGCCTTTCCAGCCTTCGTACAACTCGGGCTGCTCCCATCAAAATGTTAACCCAATCATGAGATACAGCCTTTGTTAATAATGTTCCTGTGCAGAGGACGCTGTAGGAAGATTTATTCTCCAAGCACAGCATTCATCGTGAGAGTTTCACAAAAGACTTGCAGGACTATTCTGATACATTTGCTCGGGAAAGGGACAAAGATGAATTTCTGGAGTGGAGAGGAGGCTGATGCGTCTTTGAACTGCTGTTTCTGGGTAATATTTCCAGCTCTGCTAAATGATACAAGCTTACAACAAGTAATTGCATCGTACAAAGCAGCAGCTGTGGTAGACCAGCTCAGTAAAAATTCAGTAGATGCTCGCAGCAAGGTATTTAGATATTCTTTGGTGCTTTGGCTTATGGGAGAAAGGGGAAATAATCCTATACCGGTTTTCTGAACCCCACCATGGCCAGTGCAGCGGGGAGGTACATCGGAGGCTCTGCAGAGAGGCAGTTACCGCTGCACAGCCTTCACCCCTTGGCCAGGCAGAGGTGGTGCCGCTGTGCGGGGAGGAAACGGGCTGTGCAGGGTGATGGATGCTGGCACCGTGCTGGCACAGCTGGCTGGTGACGCATCACTCGCATCTGGGGTGGCTGCGAAGCACAGCCAGCTGGAGAAGATTCCCTCCTCAGCATCCCATTTGCTGTAGGTTTCAGTTTCCTCAGCTGCAAGGATCATTGTTTCCCTCCTCCAGAGCCCAACTCCCTCTGCAAGGGACAGCACCCTCCGGACACAACCCAGCAACACTGGGACGCGTGAGCTTCAAATCAAGTGTTTGCCCAACAGCTCTGCATTGTCTCACACCAGCTGATTTCCAACTGCTCATCAGAAAACCTGCGCTCGGAACGTGGTCTGGGCTCTTCCGCAGCCAACTCTGCCACGGCGCAAAGCCACTTGCCTGTGCTCACGGTATCTCGGGAGACATCCCTGGCTGCTCCTAGGGGAGGTGACCGTGCTGCACCAGTGCAGACAGCCGTGAGGGTGGGACAGACGCAGGCACGGAGCTCAGCCTCAGATTCAATCAAATAACTGCCTTTTTTGGTTGGAGGCCAGACAACAAACAAGGAGAAAGTAGCATGCCATTTTGGAGGGCCAAAACGCACTCACTGCATTTTTAGCTATCCATTCAAAACAAAGCTGTAATTTGGAGATAGGAAACATTTAATTTTAGAAAGACCAAGGTGTTTTGTGGTTTGGTTTTGGTTGGGTTTTTTTTTTCCTTACAGATCAGGTGTAGTGCCCACATCTTCAAAACACTTTTTTTTCAGGAATTTTCCCTTGTGGAAGGTAAGTTCACCCATTCCTCCTCAGCACCCTCTGGGAGTGAGTCCTGGCGTTTGTCCTTCTCCCCTTCCCACGCAAAGATGCTTTTTTTCCTGCTGCTCACAACAACCAAAGCAGTTTCACACCTCCATCCCTGCAAACTCTCTCTTTTGCCTTCCTTTACTTGCACTTCATTTTCCCTTTCAAGGTCTGTGCCCATTCCCTGTCTTCTTCACACCACCAGGAAGGAAACTGCCAGTTCTCTAAAATACAGGCTACTGATTGCTTGTGGGGTGACTACTGATCACTCCAGCCAGCAACTGCTACAGATGTCTCTGAGCAGACGAGCTCAGTGAGGTTGTGAGATACCCTCACCATGAGATCATCTGCCCCTGTGGCTGCTGCTGCAGAGACGGTAAGAAAAAAGCAACACCCAGGCATCAGGAGGAACGTTAATTAGTTATCGCTAAATAAGTCCTGAGGTGTTCTTGGAGTGGAAGGATACATTTTTGCATAGGCAACCACAGAAGGACTTTTTTTTTTCTTTTCTTTTTTCCTTACTCTCTGAAAATGCCAGTGAAAATTTAAAACCATGTAATTTAAGAATCCTGAAAACCTCCTAAGGAAGTGACCAGAGGCAACCTCACCTGTAGGGGAGGTGTTTTGAAGAGGGTTTGATGGAAATGTTAGACATATTACCTTATTATCAACTATGTGCAGCTGCACTGTAACAGATGGGTTACCTCACTTAACCAGCTGCCTGAAGCACTTGATGCCAGGGGTTTGTGGGCAGGGGTGTCTGCTTGTGAAGCTGCACTTCTGGTCCTGGTCATAATAAACTCTTCGCTCTCTTACCACAAGTATTTTTCAAGAGTTTGGATTTTACTTCTACATTTCACACATCTTGCTTATTCCTATAAACGTTTCCAGGAGGGCATGCAAATCAGAAATTTTCTCTACATAGCCATAGAGGCATCTAAAAGTGTAGTGACACCTGCACACTTTACAGTGTTCTTAATTTAACCAGAGTCTTGAAAAGCCTTTTCAGTTGCGAAGTACAACTTCCCGTGTGCAAAGACATGTCCTCTGCCAGCCCTACAAGGTACCAGAGAAATGGCAGCACACACATTTCTTTTGCTTCCTTTCCTTTGTAAGACCGCAGCGTTATACGATAGTTTGACTCTAATTTCCTCCACAGCTTATCTCTTTGTATTGTGCTGGTTTCCTTCGCATTTTAGTTGCTCTCTCTCCTCCTGTAGCTGATCAAATCATAGCACTGAATTTTTCTCTTTTTTCTCTCTTTTTTTTTTTTTTTTGCCAGCCGTTCACACGTACACATGGCAAAGAGCAGCCTGACATCATTTGACATCTTGCTTCCTCATTTCAATATTAACTGTTTAGCAGAAGCAAAACAGGTTTGGGGTTAGGGTGCTGAGTGCATGCGTGTCTCTCTGTGTGAGCAAGGGCTTTTTTTCCCCGCTGTCCCTTCACAGCCATAGGTCATTACGCTGAGCCGCCTGAAGCTGCCCAATGCTGTTTTTCACCAGCCTGACTTCAGAAGAGACAGGTCTGTGGATGTGCTTCACCTGCTGCTGCGTCCGGGCGACAGCAGCAAAGCTCAGGGCTGTAGCTCCTGCTGCCCTCCTCTGAGAACCGACTCGCTGAAGGATTCCTCCCTCTCCGCAGAGCGACAAGAATGACACAGATGGAGTTTAAAGATGCATTTTGGGTAAGTGAGCATTTCCTACACAATTCCTATATTAAATATGTACGTATTTTTCAAAATACAGGTTGGTTCTATACATAGGCTAAAGCTAATTTAATGCTGTTCTGTGTTCGAAATTCAGTTTAGTAAAAAAACAGATTTGTCTCCACAGTAAAACATACTGTTTGGCAATGTAACTGTTTGATCCTAGGCAGAAGGATGCATTGTACAGAGTATTCCCAGTCCACGTAAAACGATTGGCATTCCCAGTTCCTGCGCTAGGTCCAGAAGCTGCTGTTGAAGGGGACAGGGGCTTATTTGTGGCACAGCCCTAAGAGCACTTTCTTGCAGTGAGTGTCCTCAGCTCCAGGAGTGGCTTCCCTGGGCAGATCATCGGTTCCTAATTACAGGCTGCCTCCGCTCTGGTTGGCTTGTAGAGCAGAGCCAGCCGGCTGCGTGCAAAGTGCTATTGCTCACCCACCGACCGAGGCCGTGCCTGCTTTTAGGTGCAGAAGGGCTTTCATGAGACACGTACCATAGAATGGTTTGGGTTGGAAGGGACCTTAAAGATCATCTAGTTCCAACCCTCTATGCCAGCACCTCCCACCAGCCCAGGTTGCTCCAAGCCTCATCCAGCCTGGCCTTGAACCCCTCCAGGGATGGGGCAGCCACAGCTTCTCTGGGCAACCTCTGCCATTGTAGATATGCTCCATCACTGATATTTTGACTTTTGGTTGAAGAATCTTTTGGTATCTTGTTTTTAAGCTCTTTCTCTGCAGTTACAAGGTTAAAAAAAACCCTAGTCATTTCTCGCTCAAGGGTAATCTGAGGTTGTCTTGCAATTGCTTCTAGAGTAGAGGTTTTAAGGAAGAAAACAAAACAACTAAACCCTAAGATTGCAAAGTTGGGTAAACAGGATGTTATGTGGTTGCCTCTTGTCTGGGCAATCATTTTTCCAGCATCTAGGATTGACTTAAAGAAGACAGGCTTATAAAGGCATAGAAATCCTTCCTGCCATTTTCCTATCAGGCCAAGAACAGACCCTGCTCGGTGCATTTGCTGCTTGTGCTTTCTTTCTCTCCACCTGCCCTTCAGGGCAAACTCTCTCTGCGTATGAAATAGAAGGGCAGAAGCAAGAACACGTTTCCGTGAACCCCCTTCCTCCCAGCACTTCCAGGAAGCCCTCCCCTCCCCCCACTCTGTACCAAATTTGAACAGTTAAAAAAAAAAATGTAATGAGGAAATACTGAAGTTAGTTTTGATGGTAACCCTTCCTGTGGCAGACCGCACCTACATGGGATTTTATACAGCTCCTAACTGCATAGCCCAAGGCACGGGGTAGGACACAACCGCAAGGCAGCGCTGCCCTGGGAGCTTCAGCCTTTCTGCATTTCCTTCACAAAATATTTGGTATATTTACTTTTCAAGGACTTGGTCTTTACTGAGACTAAATCAGGCGTACTCCCCAGACCAGAGCAGGCTTAGGGTGATTAACGCCCGTTGAGAATCTGGCCAGGCCAGTTCTTTATGGCTCTTCTTCCCTAAACTTCTCTCCTCTGCTTAGTCAGTTAACACGACTATAATCCTTGCTTGGCTTTGAAGCTAACACCTTCCTTAAAGGAAAGCATCTTTGGTTTTAATATAGTTTGGCTGAAAACACTGTCTGTTGAGCTTGATTAACAGGGCAGAAATATATCCAGTTGCAGGATGGTAGCTTTAGCTGTGCAATAATAAGTCTTTTAAAATGAAAACTTACAGGATATTGCACAATGTGGCAAAAGAGTACAGCTTGCCCCCCAAGTCACAAGATCAGCAATTATTTTTGCATTCACAAGGTTCTGTTTTGGCCATTAGTAAGAGGGAAATGTATTTGTTCAGTTTGCTTCAGTGAGCAATGATCTCCTTTATTCGATTTGCACCATGAATGGAAACCGTCTTTGCGATTAAAAACCAGAAAGTGCATTTGCAGCATAGTAGAGATCACTCAATGCAGATCTCCGCTCTCTAAGACCTACCTCAGGACACAGCTGCACCCCCTCCCTGTAACTCACCCCCACACAACAGCTCTCTGCTCTTACCGTTAGTAAACTTTTGGATAGGCAGAAGTTTCTTTAGTACCTATGGTGATATTAAAATACGCAGAGAAACCCTAAAAGCAGCAGGTCTTCCCCGACGAGCAAAGAGCACCACCCATTCCTCCCCCAAAAGCACCATTCATTCCTCCCCAGAGTTCCTCAAACTTCATAAGAACAGGGTGTGTTTTCTTTCAGGAAGGCACAAATTGTTCCTCATAACAGGTATAAATTTTAGTCTCTCTTTTCCCTTATTAAATGTAGCAGTGATAGTACTACACTGAAAGTTTCACAGTTTTGCTATTTTTTTTCGAATTTTCTTTGTATCCTGGCCTAGGCTAAAACTAGTATATTTTTAAATTACAATTTATGTTTTCATATCCTCCACACACTCCATAATGGTTGAAGGGAAAATTGCTTAAAGCCTCCACTAAAATGTGCTTCTGAGCTGAAGATTTCTATCCTCTGATAATATACTTTTTTAAATATTAGTGAGATGAAAACACAAATCAGTTTTGATAGCCAGCGCAGGGCTAAGGGATTAATACTCTGCTGGGCTGCTCTACAAATGCACAGATGTTACCTGTCCGCTCTAGCATCCTCTTGGACGGGCAGGTAAATTCCAGTGTTAATGGGGAGTACGCTGGGATCCCAGCCGAGTTCCATCTTAACAGGATTATGTTAATAGACAGAGATCTGAGCAACATTATTGCATTTTTTTACAAAAACCACTAACCAAGAAAATCTTTCCCTTCTGTCACAAATACCGAGTGTCTTTCTAAGTCTCATTCTATGGTCTGGTACTCATCATTTGCTTTTCCTCTGATATTCCTGTCATTGCTTTTTCTTTCTATCTTGTTTTTCTCCAACATCCTGCTCAACGCTCCAGTTACAATCTTGTGAAATGCAGCTATTTCTGGCCAAGAGGCAGGTAGCTGCTTACTGGCATCATTTACTGCTTTTGCCTTTGCCCCTGGGAAGGGGGAATGAGGAAGACTTTCAAAGGAGAGGTTTGGTTTTGGGGCAGGCTCCAAAGCTCTCAGAGCCAAGAGGAAGCAAATCTATTCCCTTGGGCAGCTTTGAATCAAACTCAAGTGGCCATGTAAATTCCATAAATGTGTCATGGGCTCCTGAGGTGCTCAGGATTTAAAAAAAATAAAACTGTTTACAGTGTGAAGTGCTTGTTGATTCTCAGATGAGCTCCGGGCTTGAGGATTCTCAGATTTAAAAGTGCGAGGGAGCTGGAGATACGGGCCAGCAAGTACGATGCTGGCCTTGAACGTGAGACCGCAAGATTTGCCTCCCTGCCCTGCTGTGGACTTCTCCGGACCACATTCCTACCTGTGCAGTGCCCGCCGTTATGGTCAGATGCTACAGCAGTGGGAGCCATGGAAGGGCTTAAGATAAAGAGCCTGTTACTAACAAAGATGCTTTCTTAATCTTTCTTGTTTTGACTTCAGGCTAAATTCCACATCAGGCTGAAAGGAAAGCTGGCTAAGTAAGGTGAATCTCCCAACTGTTACTGTAGCTTTTTCACACAATGGTCTATTATACATGCCAAAAAAGGTGTAATTTAATAAACAATTTAACTTCTAATAAGACTCTTAACTGTGGTAGAAGCATCCAGAGTTGATTATAAAAGTCACAGTAAAACTATTTTTCTAGACTTACTAGACAATGAACTGAAGAAATACACTATCATCTGTTTTACTCAAAAAAAGGAAGTCTTTTTCACACCAGGAGCTACCCTGCTTTCCTGTAGAGGTTAAGTTTTGCAGGGCCTGCTGTTTTGAAGCAGGTCTGCGAGGAGGAAGCGAGACCGGGCAGGTTTGCCGGAGGGAGGGAGGGAGGGGGCTGGTGGGCTCCAGCCGAGCTTGGGCAGGGAAGGAAGTGGCTGCCAAACCTTTTGCCCTGGCAACTCAGCTTTGCAAGTGGCTTCCCAACAAGTTTCATTTGAATTTTAATGCACCAGTTGCATCTGCATCTACTGACACAAGGCAAACTGAGATAACGTATCCCCCCCGCACGCTGGCGCACAGGCTCTGGTGTCGGTACGTGCTGCACCTCTCTGCACTCCAGAAAGCGTGACCAGTGGCAGGTGTATGGCTGTGGCCATACTTACACCCAGGGCAAGTCATCACTGTGGAGCGTGTGTGGAAGCGGGGAATGAAGAGGGAACCAACTTGGAAAAGCTGAACCGATTGCCCAGCTAATGTCTGTGTTTGTTGTGAGGTCAACCTCGTCTCCATGGAAGAGGCTGCGCTATCCTTTTTTCACATGTAATTTCTTCCTGCATTCCCCCAGCAGGTCTGGGAAGGATGCTTAGCTCACTGGGGCAATGAGAAGCAGCCGTGAAGGGGGGTTGCAATCTCACAACAGTCACTGAAATGACATGAAATCACAAGGAGAAAACCCAATGAATTGTTGTGGCTATGGAAACACCGGTGCTTCACAAACCGTTCTGAGCAGAGCACAACAGCTAAAGTGAAGCTCAAACGAACTAAGCCTCCCAGCACAGATATTGCGGGCAACACGTCAATGGCTGCTTCCACCTCCCGTGTTCCTAAAACAGCACCTAGGAGGGGGTGTGAGGAACCAAGTACAGCATAACCGGGGTGGATCATTTCCTTGGTGATGAGCTCAAATGGAAGGACTAGTTTTATGTTTGCAGCTTCTGGTTACACGCTCAGCTATTGCCTACACATGGCACATCAGGCTGAGTGTCTTCCCTACAGGGAGGAAGAGTATCTGGGGGAGGTGTTAACACCTAGGGTCACAGGAGGCTTTCCAGATCAGGTAGATTAATGGGTTTCCAGAAAGCTCATTTTAGATCAGTGGCTGAAAATAATTAGACGGTTAAGTAACTACATTTTATTAAAATTTTCTGAGAACCATGGGACATCTAAGTGTCTTATCTAGGGAGTTTGACTGCTTAAACTGCTTGACTGATGAAGTGGCTGTGACAATTTTTGCAGTTATGCCTGGTTTGTCCTGCTCTGCAAAAGTTGTTTGGTTTTGCTTGGGCTCAGAGAAATGGAGGATTCTTATTTATGCCAACTTTAACTGTGCCATGGGTATGCATTTTAAATATGGAATAGGTGATTCATGGACTCTCTTTCCACCCGCATGTACACAGATACGTCTAATGAACACCACCTAAACAAGTATTTGCTGCACATGGCTTGAAATGGAACCTGTGGATCCGTAACAGCACTTCATGCAAAGATCAAGGAAGGTGCCCTTTGGTTTGCTAAAGCAGCCTATTGAAGTGCATTTTCTACATTTTCTGATGGCAGAGTCACAGAATAGCTGAGGTTGGAGGGGGTTGTCCTACCAACACCCTGCCCGGCGCGGGGCCAGCTACAGCAGCTTGCACAGCACCATGTTTTGAGTATCTCCAAAGATGGAGGCTCCACAACCGCTCTGGGCAAACTGTCTCACCACCCTTACAGCAAAAAACCCTTCTAATGCTTAAATGGGGCTTTTTTTGTCTGTGCCCATTGCCTCTTGCCCTGTCACTGGGTACCACTGAGATGTCCTGGCTCTGTCTCCCCTGCTCCCTCCCACCAGGTATTTATGCACATTGAGCCCTCTCTCCTGAGCAATCCCAGCTCTCAGCCTCTCCTGCCACGACAGATTCTCCAGGGTGAAGCTCAGAGTCTCCCTGTGAATCTCATTTCAACATATTTTTTTCCCTTGCGGGAGAGGGTGATTCACGACCCATCCCTTTCCTCCCACAAGGGAGTGCATTGCTGCACCACTTCTCTTTCTTCAAAGTTTACTGACCTCGTGCTGCTTTGCAGGCACAGTGGAAGCCTCTGAACTTCAATCCACTGACACTCATCGCGTACTTGTATAGCAGGCAAATTAGGTTGCTTCATAAACAGATTAATTATTTTTTTTCGTTATTGTTCAGCTCCTTTTAGCTCAAAAAGACCTTTTTTTCCTGATTTTCTTTTCATGCCATACTGCAGCAAGGTAGATTCTGGCTGGCAGATGGCACTGAAAACACTTGTTTCATCTCCTGTTTAATCTAGGTTTTCTAATATAACTTTTCTCAGCAGCCACAGCTCAATAACATACAAAGTTCAGTGTGTTGTTCACGCAAGAATTTGGGGATTTGAGGCTGGGATGAGGTGAGGGTCAGGGCACACGGCTCTGCACAGGGATCAGTCAGCACTGCCCAGAGTGTCAAGGTTAAGAAAAAAAAAATGTTGAAAATATGGATCTAGATCCTAACAGCTTTTCAGTTCCCCAAAGAATTGCTCCCTTACTATAAACGGAATTTAGTACTTCTTCAAAGTGGTGGGAAAACATCACTGAACAAGATGGAGGAATTGAAAAGTTCCATAGCACTTCGTAAAGTGCTCTTGGTGCAACTTCATTTTTACTTGAAATAAAAGGCAACAGTTATTTACTCTTAGTCTTGAGAATTAAATGAAAGTTGACCAGTTCAGGCTAGCTTAGAGATACCAGCTTCTGTTGTGCTATTCAGAGCAAATAAATAAACAAACACAACCTTTTTATTTCTTTAAAGTAACAACTCTTCAAACCAAGATGCTATTTGGTGCTGCTCTCAATTTGTCCAGGCCTGATTAATTCCTAAAGTAAAAGAAAAAAAAATACAGGAAAGGAAAAAAGAAAATAGGTGGTGAAAAACACTGATGTCTGAGTCTCATAGCTTCACCCTATTTGCAATAGGGTGTAATTGCTGTAATTACTGAAGGGTTATTAACAAGTCAGGACTGAGGAACAGCCCTAGGGGCTGCTGCTCAGCAGGATGGAAATCCCCAGGAGCACCAGAAGGAAAGGAGGCACCTGCCATTGAAAGACCTTGGCCGCACATTTGGTTAGGACTTGTGATTTCGATAAAACCTTTTTTTTTTTGTCGAGCTTTTTTTTAGGGGAACTATTTTGGAAGATAAAGCTAGGTTTTGATTAAAAAGTTCACATCTGGTGAACGCTTCCTCTGGAGATGGAGGCTTAAGGTGAAATTTCTAACCAAAGAAGAAAAGAGGAGATCAAACTCATAAAAACAAGCCCTGTGGGTCCTGGGAGCTCTGCAGGGGCAAGATATCATCTGGAAGAGGAGATTTTGTTGCCCACAGTCTACCCTACCTGCAGCCTGGAGTCCAGGCGTGCCTTCCCTCCGCTCCCGTAGATTCATCCACAATAAAACAGCTAGAGAAAGGAGAGATTAAAATGAAATTCCTCTTCCCTCTATAGACAGCAGATGGTGAACCGTGTGCCAGCTTAGGCAGAGGGATGTCTCAATCACATAGGCCTGATTCAGAGCCAGTTTCTTCTCCATAGCAATGTGAACGTCTCTTCTTGTTTTCTGTTGCTGCTGTTGTCAAGAGGTGAAATGTAGACTTTTAAAAACTTATATAAATTTGCAGGGCAAGAAAACTGTTTCCCACCCTGCTCTAGAAGCGATAGTAGTTCATTTCGTATGAGAGAAGCTCATGAGAACATAAAACACTCCTAAAGCAGATAATGCTGAGGCTCTTTGCGAGTGGAACAAGAATTTTACTCTTACTGGTTAAAAGACAAGGCAGTTTCAAGTGAATGGATACCTTGTGCGTGACAGTTGGGTTGATGCAACGCTTTTAACAGCTCAAAGTGTTCAAAAGCAGCTGGTAAAGTCCCTTAGTGTGCACCCAGTTACATAGATCTTGCCCATGTCCTATACCCTGGGAGCCTGCAGCAGAAACGGGGTACATCCAGCTGAATACCTCGTTGATTCAGCAATTCCTAAAAAACCCTAAATAAACCAATTTTTAATTGTTTTTGTATAAGGCAGGAGGGATATTTATGCAAATGGGAGCAAACACAGGGAAACGCCTCCCAGAGGGAAATGTAATACTGGCACGGTTGTCCCATCTGGACAAACTGCTTAACTTTACTTAAGTGAATCCTGTTCCCCTTTAAGAATTGCTAAAAGCCTAAAGTTGATTTTGTTCTGTTGGATTGCACAATTCCCCAGGACTTTGTGATACACCGTACTAACGGAGTGTAAGAATATCTTGCATCATATTGAGTAACAGGATGTGTTGAAAACGATTAAGTGGTGAAAATCTCTTGTAAAATGGGAATGGTAACATGTAGTTATTGGAATAATCCTTACTAAGAAATGAACTAAATCTTTAGTTCATTCCCCTTGTACAGCAAGACTCTGGCAAGATTTTGTGAAGCTTTCCCTTTCCCTACCTGCCAGGAAAGACCAATAAAAACGCCTGGCTCATCTTACAGGGGAATCGGAGCAGTATGTTGTATTTGGTGTCTTTTCCAGGACTAACAGGAAACAATTCTAAATTTTAAGACAGGGAGGAGAAAGACACATGGGTTTTTTTAATGAATTAATGTACCCACTAAGCAGGTCTGGTTCCTGTGGCTCTATACGACCTTCTGAACAATTGTCCCTGTGCCTGAGCAAGTCAGGGCTGTTTCACACCGCCTCAGTCCCCACGGTCTGGGAGCTACCCCACAGTGCTTGCAGGAGGAGAGGAGCTCTCTTATAAAAGGGAAGAGACCTGGAAGCGGATGAACTAAAGAGGAACAGAAACAAAAATAAACTCTTGGCTATTATTTTGTATAAAACAGAAGCATCCGCTGCTTTTAAGAATCTATTTCTCCTTCTTTTACTTCCAGTTTCTCTTGTGTAGCTGATATTATTCAACAAGAGACTGAAGCAACATCTGATTTCACCATTGACCATGGCACCATGACAAAACACTGCTGTGCCTTAGGAAAGGCAGGTGCAAACACTCACATCAGGCACCTCTGCTGGGTCCTGGGAAGAAGCCACCCTACCTTATGGATTTAGCTGTGTCTCACCACATGGAGAAAATAGAAAGGGCTGCTGCCACCTCAAGCCTGTGTCATATAGCCACATCAAGCTCTGATTTCAAACTAGCCAGGGATTTTCCTTCCTCCTGTCCCATTTCTCACTATCCCCATCACAAAGGTGTTCCAGAAGTTTCTTATATCCAAATTTCCAGAAGGGATTCCCAGCTTTTTGTCTCACTTTTTCTTGTGATGCACATCTGGCTGCTGGCCCCTCCTCCTTTTCCTAGCATAGAAGCATCAGGGGTCTGAACTGCTGTGCAGCAGGAGCATGCCATGTCCTGAGGGTGGTCAGAAACACCCTGAGACCCCAGCCTGGAGGAACTTCAGGTCAAGGCTGAAGTCAGTGAAAACAGACAGATAAAAGCATGATCTCAACCTGGTAGAATATGTGCAATTCAAGAGACGGTGCGTTGTTTTTCCTGGCTGCTTTACAATACGAGACACTTGGAATAAAACAATAAATGACAGCATCTCAAAGTTCTTCTCCTACTCAGGATGAAGAAGGTGTTCTTGTGAAAGAGGGCAGCACAAGGTTTCCATTTCCTGACTTTGCTGATGCCCTTTGTGGAAGGTTCCTGAGCTGAATCATGAAGAGGGATGGGCAGCTGAAAGGTGCAGATACGGCATGTCTCTGAAGCTCTATTTCTGCTTTCCAAAAGGCAAAGCTCCTTCCATGTAACTTTTGAAAGAAACTGAAAGTTCAGAGATCACTGTCACATTCTCTAGTCCTCTGGCTAAAGCCTGGGGGACAGATTTTGTGATTAATTGATTAATCCTGTTATGAGATGTAGAAACACTGCTATGCAAAGAAAACCAGAACAAAACAAAACCACCATAAAATCTTGTACTCTTACAAAGAGAGCAAAAATTAAGCTACAGTTTTTCTTCCCTAGGATAAATATGATTTAATTAAAGTATTAAGAAGAGAAGCTAAAGTGGAGGTAATAAGCACCAGCAGAGCCCTTTTATTAGACTGGAATTGAGACTTTGCAAGTCTGTTCCCTGTGTGCCATTAGTTTGCCAGCCAACAAACCGCCTGCAAAGGTTGGCTTTTGTGCAGCCATCACTCCGTAGCTATGCAAATCATGGGGTGATTAAAATGTGAAGAGAGCCAAACAACATGCCCTGACTGTAAGAATGCCTAATACATAACACATGAGCAGTTCAGGATGCCAGTGAGGAGGACGAGGGCTCAGGAAGCTGAGGAGCAAATTCCTCTCGTCAGCAAAACTCTAAACCAACCATTTTCTTCTCAGAGAAAACCCGCGATGTCAGACAGAGAGGAAAAGACCACTGGGAAGCTACTGGTTTGCTCAGTGTCACCAATTTTGCAATGCTACTGTGAAGTTTGTGAAATCTCAATTTCAATTTATTTCTGAATATCCTGGCTACTGCAGGATTGAAGTCGGATGAGAATCCCTGCTTTCATTTGAAGTGCTCTAGCCCACCTCATTACAGGGGGAAGCCCAAGATGGCAGTCTAGCAGCTCAGCAATTGGAATGCTACAAACGCAATGGTTTTTTTCTTCTGATTTTTGAAGGTGCCATTTGAGGTTCACATCTATGCTATGTCTGGCAACAAATACTGCTCACTCCCCAGGAAAAGTGCTGCATTGCAGATTTAAGTACCAGGCTGCAGTGAAATTGCAAACCAAGCCTCGTGTTGACAATGCCCGAGTCAACTCCCGAAATTATCACAGAAAAGTCCCAAGATGGCCACTTACATCCTTAGCAAGCATTTATGTTTCTAACGCGCAAAGAGTGAATTTACAGGAAATGACAGAAATGTTACACAGCCAGCTCCAGCCCAACTAACTCCTCCTTGCTTTTTTTCTACTTATGTGGAGAAATCATATAGTTTTTAAAAAATGTACTGCTTTTTTTAAGTTTGTACAAATTCTGAAGTCAGTACGAACCTGGAAACCATGAGCAACCATCCCATTCCCGTCCATTCCAACCAGTTCCAGCCAGTAAGAGAAAGGAGCTCTTACATGGTACAGCAGTATGCAGCACGGACATATGCTCTTAAACTCATTAAGTGGTTTGTTATCACATGAAAAATTATAGAAAAGGACTCATAGGACACCAAGCACTGATCAGAGACTATTCCGGTTAGAGGCTTCCACCGCAATGCCCTTCTGTTCTGGACACTGACATCCTTCCTTCATTTAGGAGCTCACCTATTAATTAGGTTGCACAGCTGGGTTTGCAGATGTTAACACATTTCCAGGACAAGGCAGCAGAGGGTCAGGCTGGGAACGCGAGGTTTGTTTTGAAAAAAGGCTCTTTCATATCTCACTGGTGTAGGGCAGAACTGGGACAGCATCATCACCTTGTTGCACCAGGGCCACATAACGCAAGGCACCCCTCCTCAGTACCACAGCTGAGCTGGAGCAGGGATCAGAACAGTCCCTTGGACATCAGATATACAAATTAGTGGTGCTTACTGCCATCCCATTTTATTTCACTATTTATTTCAGGATAACTTGAGTAGGGCAGAAAAAGAGCAGCACATTTCCTAAGGCACATAGTATTATGTGAAGATATTCCTAGAAATACTAGGAAATGTTAAACTATCCCAGGGGAAATAAAAAGGAAACACAAAGCAAGTGATTAACTTGCAGTGAAAGACCATGGCATGATAGAAAATATCCATCCCAGTCAAATGTACTTTGAGATTATAAATCACGTTTGACTGTTGGCTATTAAATTGGTTTGCCGCTCCTCTACAGTAAATACTGAGCCCTTGATAGAGCCCTCGACAAGGAGGCTAGCAGATCAAGAGATCAAGATCCAGAAACACTCTTTTTGAGCAGTGCCAGTACACAGTGGTATGATGGAATGACATAATTCATTGATATAACACAGTCAGAACAACTTGCTTTCAATCCAGGACTGGGATACCACGTGCGATACAACTGTGGACAGAAAGGATTTCTTTCTGACAGTGAAAAAGATATGCAGATGCTTGTTCAAAACTCACTGTCCTCTGTTCTCTCTAAACTTCCTCCTCACACCAGTAGCTATTTCATTTTTCAACCTGGAAAAATGAATCTTAAGTTTTTGTTTTACTAAAATTGTCAAGGGTCTACTAAACAAAATAAGCTATGATCCAAAAAAGTTTGATGCCCATAAGAAGATTCAGTTTCTTTTTCTCTTTTGAAAATCTGTATGAACACTTTAGGTGATTTAGCAACATTTATCGTTTTCAGTCCCAAACCAATCTTGATAATACTTCTGATAAAAGCCTTGGGAAAATATCATTAAGAACAAAGACAAGGAATGCACTTTTATAGTTAAATATTTTCAAACTTGAGAGGGTGGTTTGGTTTTTAATTTTTTTTTAATATCTGCAGATAATACTTTTCAAATAATTCCTAAATGAAGGATCATTAGGCTAAAAGAATATCTGATAGCTACGCTCTGTCAGTGCTCGTACTATTAGGGCTTGTGGCCAGGCCCACCTTAGATGTGCAAACCAGTTAATGTGGGGATTTTGATACCATCTTTATCACCACGGTAGCTCAGCGCTATCCTGCCATGCACCAAGCAATGCAGCCAGTGTCTGCACCATAGTTATTTCTTTTCCAGCCTTGCTTCCCCATCAGGGGTAGGGCTGTTGCTGTGCTGTATCCTGGGGGTTACCCTCCCCACGTACCACCTAGGACCTGGTTCCTCACAGAAATCTAGGGAGCAGCTTTGCAGCTGGAGGTGCTGGGGAAGAGGGTTTATTTTGCTGACAGCCAGAACGGCAGCTCCCCTGGGAGCTGCAGTGGCACTTACCAAACAGGACATATAACACCAACCGCAAAGGAGCTGAGATGCTAAGCTGCTGACAAGCCAGCTTGTGATTCCACGATTCTGTGATTATCTATGATTATCCCGCAGGAGCAGGTAGAGGTATGATTAGTGGTGTGTAAACTACCTCTAAAAAGAGTTCTGGGTGGGCAAGCCAGGTCCAAGGACAGCGTTAGAAATATACAAGAAAACCAGCCACAACAGAAGAGCCCACACTTCCTACAGCATGCTCGTGATGACTTGAGCAATTCACATCACCTTCTGAATACGAGTAGTTGGACATGCAAAGGCGTACAATCTAGTGAGAGCTTTGCTCACAAGCCTGGATATTTTTAGAATCATAGAATGGTTTGGGTTGGAAGGGACCTTAAAGATCATCTCGTTCCAACCCCCTGCCCTGGGCAGGGACACCTTCCACTAGAACAGGCTGCTCACAGCCCCGTCCAGCCTGGCCTTTTGCTTCAGTTCAGTCCATTGTAATGGCTATTTGCCAAAACCATGCTTCAGTGACCAGTAAAGCATTTCAGTCTTTCCTACTTGATATTATTGCAATAGTACCCTCTCAGGATGCTTGGTCTTCAAAAAGCCTCACAGCCCCCTCTGAGCACCCAGCAGCACAAGGCTCAGAGAAGAGATGTGTGAGATATGCTGTGAGGCTGATTCGAGGCTAAAGACACAGGTTACTCAGCTTTCTGCAACCAGGAGGTGAGAAGAGACTGTGTCACCCCCCAGCTGTCTTTGTTCTGAACTTTCTCCCCTCTGGGTAGGGAACTGACACTATCAGTCTGCCCACCTGCAGCCTTCGTCACCAAACCAAAACCCTCAGAGCCTCTCCCTCCTGGCTGCAGAAACCAGCTCAGAGCCAGCCATAAATAATCTCTCCCACAATTAACTCCGATGTTTACCTGCCTGATTGCCTATGGAGAAACTTCTGTCAGGCAGGATGGAGCAGTCCCAAGGTGCCCATCTCTTTAGGAAAGTGCTAATGGGAGGGAGCAGCATCGTTAAGCCTCAGAGGAAAAAAGAAATGGAAAGAAGAAAGCATATCCCTGTGTGCTTACTGTCAACACCTCTGCTTGCAGTCTTCCATGCCTCCTTTTAAGTATTCTAGGAAAAGCTATTCTAGTTAAACTAAAGCATAAAATTTGGAGGTTTTTCAGTCATATACTCCCCTTAACATTTCTCTCCTCTCTGGAGGAACAGTTTTGCCCATTGCACTGGAGGGAATCAACTTTCATAAATAGGAAGAGGAGAGGAGATGCTGCCTCTCCCTTAACTGGGATTCTCCCCATGAGAAGAAAATCCCCAGGCTCCGGGGCAGAGACCAACACGCTTGTGGAGTATTAATGGAAGAATCTCAGGACAATATGAATCTGCCTGCAATACCGAAATCCCTTTGTCAGGCACTTTCTTACGAGTGATTATAGGTCTGCTGGACAACCTAGATTAACTAATCCTTTTATTAAAATAACAACGAGTAAATCCTCTTTCACAGCTGCACATGCTTTGACTAAGTGGAATCACTTTCTTGGCAATGAGACAAATTACTGATGGTGATTCAAATCACCCTCTTCCAAGGAACTACCTAGATTTTTTTATAAACATATTATGTTTTACACATTTAATGAGTACATCTATTATTTAATTAAAGCATTTTTCCCTAATTTCATTAAAAAAATAGTTCTTTGACTATTCGTTAGTTTTCTTATAATCACTACAAAGTCCCAGCTGAGAGGTGCCCAAGCACTAGTGTAACTATAGCAGCCTTTACAAAACCATTCCATGCAAACATCAAGTATAACATAAAATGGTAAATGGAAAATAGAATAAAGGCAAGACAGGTTTATCAAGGCTATATAGTCATTTAATGTGATACAATCATGCCGCCTTGATTGTCTTGACAGAGAAAATGTGGGGTCTGTTATGGTGCTACACAGGAAATCCTAAAGAAACTAGAGAATAAAAAACAAAACACGATTGAACAGACAGGAGAAGACAACAGCAGGAGAACTGTAAAGCGGGCAAAGACACATGTGGAGGAGATGCTGGTGGGGGAAGCCAAAATGGCAATGCCTGAGCTGGAGGAAGGGATCTTGAGAGCTGGTCTCAGGATTAATTTTATTCAATATATTCATTGGAGGTACAGGCATGAGACATTAAGAATCATCTGGAAATAGCTGTTGTTGAAACAAACAGGTAGGAAGAAAATATTGTACAGGAGGTATCTGATAACCTTCAAGCCTGGGGTAACAGAAAGCAGATAAAATTAAAGTTTCAAAGTGCAAAATGAGAGTAAGAGATCAGTATCAATATACTCTGAGACCTTGTTAAGTAAAATTGCAGGAGAGGAGAAAATGGCAGGTCTATCAATAGATGGTAGCTCAGTTAGGTACCACTGGTCTGATTTGATAGCGGAAGAAGGCAAATATGATTCTCTGATGTACCAGAAGCGTTTCTTAGAGAGCAGCCACCAGCGAAATGGTACAAAGAAGCCATTAGTCTTTACTGGAGTAGCAGAGCATTATCCTTGTTCAGCAGGAATTTCTTCAACCTTGGACAAGTACTATAGGAACACATGGGAATCAATGGAATGAAAAACCAGTATCTCAGGAAAGGGCAAAGTAAGTTAGTCTGGATTCAAGAAGAGGTTGAGAGATGATGCAGTTATTCAACACGTGACGGAAGAAAAAGAGCTGTTGAAATGAAAGGGAAATGTTTGTGAAAGTCAACTTAACCTTAAATGATTTATGGCTAAGGTGGTTACGGTTGTGGTTGGAAATTAGGAAGCAATGTTGCAGGGGGAGAGCCTAAACCCGGGCTGTCACCTGGCTACGTTTCCTCCAGCTCCTTGCCCGTGACATGCCAATGGCACAAGCTGCTCAGACCACAGCTGCTCCCTGGGGTAGATCTCAGATGCTGTGGCTTCTGAAATCAGGCTTCAGCACTCTTCAAGAACACATAGTGAGGACAATAAAGAAAATTCTGAGATGGATCCCTCCAAAATGAAGAAAGATTAAATGAGTGCCTGTGTTGGGAAGTCCTTTCTAGACCTGCATTTAGCTGGAGCCAAATGCCTCTATAAGGGTCAGTCACAGGGACAAAACCCAGACGGATCTAGCGGGTAGGAACTGATGCCTCCATCGGAGGAGGTTCCAGCTGTCCTTCACATGCGTCTGCAGTAGCTCCATTTTTAACAAGTTTAAGTCTTACTCATGTTAGCAGGCAACAGCCAGAAAGCAAAACTGTTGAGTGAGACGGGCTGCCTGCACTTGGCATACACTCGTGCACACCAGCGCACAGAATGGACGGTGAGAACACTTCTCCCGTACCTTGCTTGGTAGAAAGCCTGCCATCTAGGAAAGTGCAAGTGCTATGACAGATTTCACATTTAAACAGCTGTCTTTCTATATGCATTAAAGAGCTAAAATATTCCTATAGTTATAATAAGCAAAATCTGGCTTTTGCATTTCTAAATTTATTGCAGTAAGGAGGTAGGGAGGCAAAAAGGTGGAGCACAGAATGTGTCATGAGCAGTGGGGAGCAGCACCAACCTGTTCCCTCCACGCTAGGGCCAGTAAAAATGTGGACGCAGACAAGCCTGTTTGCAGGGCTCCAACAAGACCGGACGGCTGTGCTACGCAGGCAGCGTAGCTTACAAAGGATCCCTTATCTCAGACTGTGAGAGCATCTCGTTAGACGTGCCACAAAATTGATTCTCTTGGCCACCAAGGCAGAGTGAACCTTGAGGCAGTTTTTAATATGGCATTGCTTCTTCCCCTTGCGTTTTTATGGCTCAGACCAAGATTTCCAAATGGCTGACTCGAGTCCATTAGGTAGTTTTATTAGGGTTACTGGTCAGCAGGCTGACCCCCGGTGTACTGTTGTGTTTGTCTGCATGTTTTTGAGTTGATGCTATGTTCTTTATTTAGGGAATTTAATAAGTGGTTCTCTCAGACAGAATTTGCCCTCCTTTCACCATAGCAACAGTTTAAAAGAGGTGGGGGAAAAGAGTAAGTGAATTTTAGCATTTACTAAACAAAGAGATATGTTAAAGAGAAGTGGCCGAGTAACTTTACGGTGTGCCTATCACTCTCTGTTTGTTGTTCAGGGCCCTGTGCCTGACTAGCGATACAAACCATATGATGCTTTCATTTAACCTCTGGGCAGCATTTCTGAGACAAGGAAGCTGTATACACAGCTATGGGATGTAGTTAACTGCATCTGAAAATACACAGTCACAATGTTTGGGCTGTGGGTTGGTTGTGGAGCATCTGACCAGAGTGGTTTCTGCCAGGCAGAGGGAACAATTGCAGCAGCAATGCCTTCTGCCCTTGAGATGTCCTCAAAAGAGGGAGAGGGGGAAGTGACAAGTCCACTGTCAAGCTACTATCAAGACCCTTTCCTACTTCCCTCTATGAATGGCAAAAACTTGCCTCTTTTCACTTACTTCACAGCAGTATCCCTTCCTGGGGTGTGTTTGGAAGCATTAGGAAAACTGATGGTTTGGTTTTGAGATCCTGTTTCTTAAGGGGCGACCATATGCATCAGATGAGCACGTGTAATCCTATCTTGTTCCCGGGGTTGCAACAGTGATAACAGTGGATCCATTGCACTCTCTCCATATTCTTTTATCTACGTTATTATCTCGCCTGGCTCTGTAGTGCAGACACTTTGCTGGTAGAGACATTTGTCTATGTCTCTTGTGAACCATTATCCTACTCTTTCCTTTCTCCCCACTGCTCGTGATAAGAGTGTCTATTAGGGAAGAAAGAATTACTGCTGTCAAGAAACTGTAGCACTGGAAATGTTCCTACAACCTGTAGGTTTACAAAGATTGTCTACAGAAATTTATCCTAGCTCTTGAAGAAGCAAAAAACCCCGTTCCCAGGTGTGCAAATCTCCACAGAAGCCCCAGGGCCTGGGTGACCAGCACTCAGGCTGCTACTGGCCACCCCCATTCATCCCCAGAGCTCGCCCCGTTCCTCTCCAGTCCCAGCAATAAGGAAGCAAAGCCACAAGCTCAAGTGTCTGACAGTTGCTTGCCATTGGATCCTTCCCGAGTCCCAAAACTTAACAGCTGTCATCTTCACAGGCATGGTGGAAAGCAATAAACTAATGCAATTATTAAACAATAACTCCTTAGGGGACAGTGGATAGATGGATAAACTGTATTTCAGTTCATATATAAGCACTTGTACATAAACTGCTTGAGGGAAGGAACATATTCACTCTCTTTATAGTTACACAGTCCATGATTTTACCATAATGCTATAACATAAAGCTCAGATAACATTCGCCACTCCATTTTCAATAACATTATCACTATGTACTGGTTAACGGAGGCTCTCAAAGTAAAAGTGGCTTGTCCTGATCCTGTTGTGAGTCAGTGGGAAGACCAGCAGTAGAACACAGAAATCCTCTCCCAGAGCCACGCTCAGAGCACGTCACAACTTTATTCCTGTCCCTGTCTGGGTCCCAGCATTTCCTCAGCAGCACAAAGTTCGTTGTGACTCTGATTTACCATTTCCAGTGCAATCTGGAAGCTGGGGAAAAGACTGAACAAGTGAAAGACTAATTGTTTTTCTTCTCGTTACGTGGCTATTTTTGTCTGAGATGCACAGGGTTATATTCTGATGGATTACGTGGGCAGGGACGAGCCCGACACATGGACTTGTGTGATGGGGAGGGCCCTGTAGTCCTAGCCACAGCAGAGGAACGTGGTCCTGATCTGCAGAGGGTGCAGAGCCCCGGTGGGAGATAGGAGCCCTGGCTTTGGGGCAGCAAACTCCACCCAGAGCGGTGGCCTCACCTGTCTAGTGTGGCTGGCTGGAAATCACACATCGCCTTGGCTGGCTCCATTCCCCATGCTGGAACACGGGGCAGGAAGGCTGCCAAAATACCCAAAGGCACAAGCGAATCCCATGTCTTGCACAGGAGATTGGGTGGTGAATGCAAAAGCAAGGGAAGCAGCGCTCATTGGCAAGCACTTCAGAAACACAGACCCAGTGTCCACGTACATAAGCTCGTCACATGCCTATCTTCAACTTTTTTTTTTTAAAAAAACCCTGTCATGTTGAATTCACACCAGAGGCAGGCCGATTCAAACGATGAGTTGTTACAACAATCCCAAAGACATAACAGCACATCACAACCCGAGTGTTGTCTAACAGCAAACTGTCTCCCTGTGCTATGAATCCTCTCATTAAAGCACCCCACCACCGACCAGGTGGCACAACCACTGCCCCATGTATCGCTATTTGTATGAGCACAAGATTCCTTCACTTCTCCGCTCGCACCGAGAGAGTGGGTCACTGTCTCACTGAGAGTCCTGTGCCAGTGAGTGGACTCGGACCATTCTTTTTAGAAAAGATACGGGAAGAGAAGCTGTTGTCCTTCAAGAGCTCCTATACATTTCTGCTCTGCAAACCTCCCATACCCGACGCAAAATGTGACTTCCCCAAAAAGACAGCTAGTGCTGCTTTCCACGCAGGAAAATTTGTGACCCGCTTCACTTTTTCAGTATTAAAAAACCAAACTCGATTTAATAAAAACTTTTACAGATTTTCACTTTGGAGAAACCTCACACACACCTGTGCCCTTGCCCTGCCCCAGCTGCCATTGTTCTGGGCAATTCTAAAGGTCCATTTGGATTTTCCAGAAAGTTAATTTCCTCCCTATGACTGACAGTAGGCACCTGGTAAACCTGCAAACTACTGACCTCTTTATCTTTCTGTCTTCAGTGCAAGGAGTTCACCTTCCACACTGGCTACGAGGTGCTCGTACAGCGGCTGTTGGATGGGAGGAAGATGTGCAAAGATGTGGAGGATTTGCTCAAGCAGAGGTAAGAAAATCAGGATGAAAAAAGTGTGAGCAGCCTCCATTTTCTCTCCTGTTTGGCATTTGGAAAGGAACAGTAGGCTGTTTCTGAATTTGGTAGTGATACTGGTTTACATAGAAGAGCCTGAGTGATTTGAATCCCAGCCTTTTGATGTGATTTTTGTAGGTAGATAACAAACGGAAACTTCAAAGATTTGAGAAGAGAAGGTTGAAAAGAGTCAGAAATCCAGAGCTCCATTAAGACCCAGCTCATTATTGGTCCAGAATCATATGGTAGCGCACACACAGAAGTAGCGATACTGAGTTTCCTCCTTTACAGGGAGCAAATGACTTGCACATTTTTCTTTCTCTTTGAACGTGCTGTTGCCACAGGCACTGTTTCAGTTTCCTGCAACTACCAAAAATGGCCCATTTTTCAAATACAGACAAAACTACATAAGATGCTACCAAAAGCTTTTCCCAGACGCCCAAGACAGCCCACATCATTCGTCAACCTTACCAGACTTCGAATAGCAACGCTGTAGTTTTTGGGCATCATTTACATGCTTCTTGGGTGCTGCTCAGCAACAGCTATGGAGAGCTGATACTTTTGTGGGTGAGAAAACACATACTACACAGCCGCTCTGACTCCTTTGCCATTCATTTTTGTACTTCTGACTTGGAAAAACGTATCTGAAATTTGGTTCTGTTTTTAAGTGGCTGGGGTTCAACAGTTTCAACATGTGGTATGAGGCGCATACATGCTCACGCGCGACCGGTAGGAAAGATCACACAGTACAGAACATCTGCTCAGCAGGTAATCCTAGAGCAGTTAATCTCAGAACTGTCTCCTTATGAATATTGCTCTGCCTTCCTCACTCACAGCCTGCTTTTTCTTCCCATGCTGTCCTCACTTAGTTTTCTGGTTTTACTCTGTATTTCTGAAGGTGAATTTTTCAAGCATTGGGATTTTCAAGGGGATAGGAGCTGTCAAACTGGAAGCTGACTATTTCACAGAGTGCGAAGAGTCTCTCATCAAAAGCTGAAGCTATTTAAATTGTTTTTCTTGACCACTGGTGGAAGCATATCACACAATACTGAAGTCACACCTGTCTGATGGTAGTTCAGCTTCAACTGTTTAAAATAGCTCCTTTGTGACACATAACTTACAGAGATGAGAATTACATTGGAAGCTTCAGGAAGGCTCTGCACTGCAGCATGCATCTGATGCTACACACGCCTGTGTTTCTTTCCAAAACACTATAGAGGTTTCTGCAAGTTGCAGGATAAAGTTCTTCCCGGTTTGTGGTGAAGGCACAAAGGACTTTCCGGAAAGAAGAAAAAATACACGTACAGTTATTCTGCAAATCTGAAAGCTGCAAGAACAATTTTTTCCATGAACTTTTGCACACCCCCAAAACATTTCAGCGAGCGTGTACATGTGCGCGTGCTTGCTGGGGAGGATGAAAAGGAGAAAAGATAGTGGGCATTAAGTTGCAGAAAGAAGGTATTATCGCCAGTTTATTTCTGGAAAATGTTTGTTTCGGCTTGTCCTCACGTCTTTAATGGGAATGACCTAGGAAGAGATCAAAGCATGGGACGAATCTCTGTTCCTAGAGGCTGCCAGAATTTCAAGGAGGGCTCCTGCAGCAGCTGCCCCAAGTCCTGATACCGACTGCCCTGGCTACACTAACGCTTTATCAGTTTTCCACCCCAGCCGTTTTTGCTCACAAATAACCCTGCCTAGTCCAGAGGATGGCCTAAGGGGCTGGGGAGTGAGAAAGCAGTTGTATTCCAGAACAAAGCCTTAGATTTAAAATACAAAATATGTGATGGCTGCAGGGAAACCTAGCAGCTGTGTTCAAGAGTACCGGCAAACAGGAAAGGCAGCACTGAGACGTGAAAAGACGGTGTCAGACTCCTGTCCACCTCCTCTGGCCCTGGGCTAGTCCAGTCCCATGGCTGAGATTTCAAGATTTGACCCATGGGTTTTGCTGCAGCCAGCCGTGCTTTTTTCCTGTGATATACTGTGTCCTGAGCAAGCAAAATGGAGTTATTCTCACTGCTGTACATCCACTGACACCAAGCCAAGTCTCTGACACAAAAGTGTTTCTTGTTCTTAAAATCAAAAGAAAATTAATCTATTCTACTTCTGCAGTGTTATGTGTCTTTGGCTTATATTTCCATTTTAATGCCATTTCATTCATCACACATGAAAATCAAGTGGTACATCTGTGTGGCCATTTTGCACCCTGTTCTTCTAGGAGGAACCCCAAAGCAGTGATGTAGGAACACCCTGCTAAAACGCAGCAATATCTAGTGCAGGATGACAGCAATTAACTAACCCCACGTGCAGCATTAGGCACGTGGAAGCCACGGACAGAGGCCAAGAGCAGCCTCCACTCCGGGCTGCGGCGACTGTAGGCTGCTATAGGACCAGCACTGCTATTTCACCAGCCTGACAGATCTCCTTGGACTGGGGCCGAGCCTGCCTCAGGTCACAGAGGCTACTGCAAACCAGTGGCATTGCACCAGAGCCACCAGTACGCAAGGTGCTCGCAGCCGTCAGAGGCAGAGAGCAGTTGGAAGGGCGGTGGGGTGTTCTCAGAGACCCACCCCAACAGCCGCCGCGTTGCAAAACTGAAAGGCCAGCCCTCAAACCGCTGGAACTCAGCAAATATCAACAACAAAACACAGCGTGGCCGAGTGGGAAGACGGATGTGAGAACAAACCAGCGGGGCTGCACGGCCTTGCACCCACATCAAAATTCCTTTTTTTGAACAGAGAGTACGTTTCTCTAAGGTGCCAAGTTACAGGCTCAAAACTGAAACGCTCTGAAATCCCTTTTGAGAACTGGACTTACCCTAAACTCCACCACTCTCCCCCAAAGTCCTAGCCTCAGGCTATCTGTTCATTATTTATTAGTGGCCATTCCGTAGTTTTTAGCAGCTACTCAAAGACTAAGAACTCAGTTCCACCCTGGTCTTGCACCCAGGAGAAACAACATAACACATTTAGTACAAATACTGGTCTTTTTTTTTAAACAGAGAACAGAAATTTACCTTCCAGAGCGGGGTGAGGGGAAAACAGCAAAGAAATAATTGTATGTCTTTATTAACCATAGAAACAAAACTACTTTCCTGAGTCACTAGTTACAGTTCCCCATTAGGTGAGACATTGCATCATATTGTCCCCTCCACAAAGCTGCCACTGCCTCACCTTGCAACTAGCAGGGCTCCTTCCCCCTCTGCCTCCACCGCAGCTCTTCAAGCAGCACCTCACATTTCTGCTAATGGTTGGAAATTTTCCTGCTACTCCTGGCTCCCGTTTGTTCATGACCTCTCTTAAATGAATCCCTTGGAACCTACTCTTCACTCCCCTCCCCGCCTTCCTTTTCACAGGGCAAACCCTCATCTTTTAGGTTTCTTTTGCAAAAGAGGTGCTCTGATCTCAGTAACTTCACTACACTTCCATACACCTCTTGCTTCTTCTAAGAACCCAACTTTTTGCGGACGGAGTTGTACATAACATAGCACTCCACAGTAATCAAAGCCCTGGAGACGGGCTTCACTTTTCCCTCATTTCTTCTAGAAATAGCTCACCAGAAATATTTTAAAGGTAACTAATAGCACTAGATTTGAGGAGATAGAGAAATTAAAGAAATGGTATCTGTCATGTTTTATACCTTGGATGCAATTGCAAGGTTTGTGTAAACATGATCCTGGTACCTTTAAGAGAAATTGAATAAGTTTTTCTTTTAACAGAGCACAAGCAGAAGAAAGATATGGGAAAGAGCTGATTCAAATCGCCCGAAAAGCAGGAGGACAAACAGAAATCAAGTAAGGAATTATTTTACTATTAGTGCAAATGAAAGCATTTTGGAAGCAATATCAGACTCCCGTGTTTTGCTTACGAACGGGGGCATAAGCTGCTCACTTCAGCATGTTACACAGCACTTCACAACGTACAGGAAAAATGGGGAAACACCGTAGTCCTTCAAAGCAGGAGTCACAAAAAATCTCTATTTGGGGAGTGACAGTAGGTCTTTAGTGAGAAATTTTTTAAGGTGAGGATGTTTAATATTTGCTTCCAAAGCCAAAGGGAAAAAAAAGGGAAAGGAAAAGGTTGTGAAATGGTTAGGATGGTGGCTTGGCAATCCTGGCAAGCTGGTGGGCATTGAGAGACTGACAGAACAAACACAAATTGCAAAGACACCAAAAATCAGCTTCTGCAGGAGGAAAAGGGCTTAGCTGGGGAATCCAAACTTTAAACCTCTTTGAAGGGACTTAATTTGAAACAGATCAATGGAACTACTGAAATATACTAAAATGACACCTATTTTTCTCTGTCTCCTCTACTACTATCTTAGATCATGTATAAATTGTGTTGGGAGCGGAAGATATATGTTGGCATGGAATTTAACTTAATAAACACTGCTGATAAACTGCTGCTATTATTGATGGTAGCAGCAATAATGAGACATTTTGTCATTACTGTAACAAGCAATAATACAGTAATAAGGTGGCAGAGGATGAAGATTTGGGGTCACAGAAGACAAGTCTGGAAGTGAAGACCTCAATCTAAACACAAAATAGCTCTATTGATCCCTGGGGCCTGCTACCCTCATCCATCCCATATCTCATTTCTTAATTGCAGTCTCCTTTTTACGTCGCTTTATCATTCTCAGCGTGAGTGGGTTTTCCTGCTCATATTTTATGGGAAAACTTGACCTCAAACCCTTGCACCACCATGGCATGCAAGTGCCAAGCAATCACCCGTAGCACTTGCCATCAATTGGGTGGTGGCACATCCAAGGTGACAGGGAAACTGTCGTGTTAACTCAAGCGGAGAGCGCTGAGGCTCACTCCAGAGAATGTGCAAGCCTCTCCTCTCCTCAGGCTCCACCTCGCCCTTGCCCCCGAGCAATGCAAATACAGCAAGGTTCCCAGCACAGGCTGCTGGAGATGGCTTCTGCCCTCCCAGCGTCTCAATTCACAGACCTAACCGGAGAAAAGGAAGGAGAAGAAAAAATATTTTGAAATTAAAATATCAGATTAAAGATGGATGGCTTCTTCCCAAACCAAAGGCTATGATCAGCGTTCCAGGATTAACGAAAGGCTCCACTTAAATTTCTTTACTGGCAATGCAGGCAGGCAGAGCAAACGTGTTCAGAAGCAAGACAGCTTTGGCTGCCCTTCTGTGACTTAGTGGATAATTCATGGGTCTGTCCTTTCCTAAGAGATTATAAGAGCTTGATTTAGAGGCAGTGCCAAGTCCCAGAGTTGGGATATGGATCCAAGCTCCCCTCAAGTTGGGGGAAGTTTGGACTCGGGCCCAGTTCCACTTTGATCCAGCAATTTTATAGCTTGGCATAGAGAGAAGGCTGAATATACCAACAAAGCGTGTGGCAGAGCTGATTTACTGTGTTTCCATAAACGCACGCCAGGTCTGGGTAGCGACCAGCTTTGCACTGATATTTTTATCAGAGCAAGTGTCTCACTGTATCTGTTCTGAAGCAGAGAGGACACACTTTGCTTTCTGTCACTCAGCATCCTCCGGTTGTTTCAGGAGTTACATAGATGGGCAGCGAAGGGCATTTATCCAAAGTAAACACTTTAAAATCAGAGAAAACGAGGGTCCATTCAGGGCTGGAACAACTCATGAAAATGAAATATTAGGTCTTAATGCCTTAAAATTTTTGACACGGTGTGGAGTTTCTGATTGTTTATGTGATATTGATTGCTGACAGCAGTTCTGCTCCCAAGGTCAGTCTTTCAGGAAGACCAGAGGGAGGGAGCCTATGCGCCGTTTATTATAAGGAAAGCTCGAAAGAGCTATGCTACACCTATCCCCATGCATTATTCCAGCTGCTTCCTCTGCATAGGACTCCTCATTATTGATTAGCACACTGAGTCCTAATAGCATTACAAATACTCCACAGGCTGAACAGAGCTGTTTGCATCCTTGAGCACAGCTTTGGGTAGCAGCATTTCTCAAATAAAGTTTAATGAAGGTGTTGTGCAGGCATTTGTACCCAAAACTTGCATTTGATGCTCACCAGGAAAAAAATAGTTTCCAGCATTTTTTTGCAGAACATTTTACAGAACTTTCTGTGCCATGTTATGTATTGCAAAGGAGCAGGAATTACTAATTTTAGATCACTGATTTTTTCGCTAATGCAAAAGTGTTATCCTCTAGTCTTAAATTCAGTCATCTTTTAAACACCTCAGCTACTAAGGCTTTCTGTTACTTCTCCTAGGAAATTATTTCACACCTCAGTAGTTTGCAGCATCAGGAAGGTACCTGATAGCCTTGCAAAAATTCGATAAAAAGAACATAAAAAATCTGTCCGCAACAACCACCCAAAAACTTCCAGTATCAGAAAATACCCAGGCCAATCAATTCTGTTTAGCATAACTTCTGAAGCTATGAAATTGGCTGCAAAAACCTCCCATCACTCCACCAGGTCAAAGTGATGCTCTGCAGCTGGTACCTCAAGCAGAGCAGGAGAGAAGCAGCACAAAGCCTGTGCCAGGAGAGAAGAGGGTCTGCTCAGGGGAGAAATTAGGCAGCGGTGGGGGGGCAGTGCCCAGCTCCTTACTTCAGCACAGTCAGGACTGGCATGAAGCAAGGCGAAGAGAATAAGCACGATGAATAAATGGAAGCAACGGGCAGAAGCCTGGAGAAGTCTATGGCACCTGCTCCAGGCAGTGGCCATCACTGTAGAAAAGTGTTCTCTCCCAAGCTGCCCCCAAATTCTAAAAGCTTTTAGTTTTGAATCAAAGAAAAGAACAATTTCAACCTTTTTTTCAGGCTCTTCCCTTCTCCCTGAAGATTTTGCTTCACCTGGAGCAAATTGCTGAACTCAGCTCAATGTATAAATAGATTCAACTGCACTTTTCTATTTGCCTGAGACACAGATGAAGAAATATGCTGCTGACTCAAAAGAAAGATAGTGGGGAAGGTTTGCTGAAACGTAACAGCGGCTCTGGGACCGCTCTCCATAGCTTTGAGAAAAATCTAGGTGATGCAGCCATCGGGTTTCCATCCCATATGCTGCCCAGTGCTTGTTCCCTCGGTATTGTTACAGCTCCTCTGATGGAGAACTGACCCCTCATGGCCCGGCACTGCTCGTGCTTGGCAGAGACAACTACAAGACAAGAGCTACTAGGACACTTCACTACCGAGTATCAGCAGTAATACAACATCATGACCTGCGAAACGAGGGCAGCATTGTGTCTCTACCTGCAGCTCCTTAGCAGCAGAAATGTGAGAAATCACTTTGACCCGAGAGCTAGTAGGGGACAAGTTTTTAGCACTGCTAAAAAGGAGGTGTGTCTGACTTTGGCAAGGTCCTTGCTGTTCTTTTTCAAACCAGTGTTAGAAGTGGCCACGGTGAGCCTGCAGAAAAATTTCTACCAAAACTAAAATCAGAGAGACAGTCATGCCATAATGAGAGAGACATGCTGGAACTACTTTTTATTTTATTTTTTATTAAAAAAAAAAAAAAGAAAAAGCAAAGATAGTGTTTCTAGAAGAAGCTGGTGCTGGTTACCATGGGCCCAGCAAGCAAACACTCCAGCTTCCAGCTCAAGAAATAAAAGTTTTCTGTAAGTGCTGTCTAACAGTCAAAGGACACAATCATTCAATAGTCCAGCCCGATTCAAGCAAATTCAGGCCTTCTGGCTGCTTGCCCTTGCCTTGAGCACTGCAGCTGGTAGAAACTACTTCCTCTAGGGAAGGGAGATATCCTCTTTCCAACCCATGACACAGATCTAACTCAGCCAGTGCTCTGGGTCTCAGGCAGTTCATGCTAACGTACAGAAGGATGCACACACTTCAATCTAAGAGCAAGACTGTAAGAAGGGTCACACGGGCTCAAACCAAAGTCAGCCTGATATTCTGTCCTCAAGAATAGATCCCAAGGGAAGAGCAGAATAACAGGGCAAACAAATGAGGATATTTCTCCTAAATAATCCTCTAGTCTTAGCAATTGGTAGTTGAAGGGCTGCAACACCAGCAGCAGCTTTGTACGTAATAGCCTCAAGAGTCTTAAGCAACGTACTTTCCTGTTAAGTGCAGAAGTGCCTTTCTCTTTGTAGCCCACCCCACCACAATTCCCGGTGCTAGATCAGACACACACGACAGGCAGATGGGCCTCCGTGCAGCGGGGTTCCTCAGCACACCTCCGCACCAGTGAGCTGCAGCCCCGCTGCCTGTTCCGCTTCTCACAAGCACACCCAGGTCCCTAATAACACCCAAACTGGAAAAGGCTGGCTGCTGCTTTCAAGCCAGATGAGCCAGCAGCCATGGACACAGGCTATGCCTGGGAATACAGGTAGCTGGAGAGTCTTAGTGAAAGCATTGGGAGGAGAATAGGTATTGGAAGGGACCATGGGAGAAAATCAGTTGCAAATGTACCTCTTGAGTGGGTCAGAGCTTAGAAAAGTCATAAGGACCACAGCCATCAGGATAGAAGGGTGGATGCTGGACAGAAACGGAGCTCTGGAGCTCACCTACCAGAAGTCAGTGCTAAAATGAATTTTAGAAATGTCTTCATTCCTACTTTATACTAATTTTAAAGCTCTCTTATCTCACTTTTTTAATTAAAAAAAATATCTGAATCACAATTTCATAGTCTCTAACCATAAAAGAAATTATGAAAAAGATGATTACAAAGCTACAGCCATGTATTCTCAGCAAATGCCAGGTTACACCAATACCCAGCGGGGGAGAGGGAATCACATGTTACCCAGTTTAAACTGTTGTATTGTTTTTTACTCCCCGTATTCTGTGTTGCACACATGGGAGAAGATGCACACAAACCGGGGATTTTCAGCGGAGTTACAAACCAAGATCAAGGTTGCCAGCCTTTGATGGGAGCGCACACAGTAATGGTATCTCGACACACTATAGAGGATTCTCAGCAGAGCTCACGCCTTCAAGAGGAAACAGTTTCAGGTTGCAGGGTGACTGGGAATTTCCATGCAGTAGCTTTGGGCAACTCTTCAGCAGAACAACATGAGAACAGAATACATTACAGAGCCCAGTTTTCAGACACATCCTCAGCTTCAGCTGAAACAGAGCCTCTGGGAAATCTGTTCTTTCGTGAAATAACGGATGTAAGCATGCAGTAGCTGGTTAAATTCTGTCTAGTCTGACTACAGCTATTTTTGTCATTTGCGTTGCATGTCTCTTCTCATGTATATGATTTCCTACTTTTTTCTTTCCCTCTTTTCCACTACCATCTCCTTCAGACCTTAGGAAAGGGTAGTTCCTTCAAGCCCGTGTCTGCTCTGCCCTTCTCTGCAATGCCAGAAATAGAATATTTCAGGGAGCGTGAGGTGAGGACAGCTGTAACGAAATGTCAATTGCTGCTTCCTGTGGATAAATATAGCGCGTCTGCCACACAACATACAGAATCCTCTGTATTATTCACACAAAGCAGGCATTTTTGAACCCAAGTTATAAGTCATTTTGGAAGGTCACATCCTTCCACAGTTACTTACTCTCCACTCTAATGTTCTGAGCCCACACAGAGTTTATACATGTGTACTTTGAATTTTCAGGACTCTAAAAATGGACCCAAGCACATACTCTGAAAGACCTAAGCCTCTTATCAGTTCTCGTTAAATCCAACCTAGAGAAGATCTCTAGTGATGAGGAGAGGCATTTTTGAGCAGTGCTGCTCTCTTTCCAAGTGACATGAGGAAATTTAGTTTTATGTTAAAGGTATAAAAGTTGTTTCGATTGTTTTATGCTTTGATTTGAATGGCATAGGTTGTTCAGGAGTAACATGGGTCTAATGTGTAGTCTATGGGCACAGATTTACAGAGAAGAGGAGGTACTTGGAGATGCCATCCTGTTTGCACCCCTGCCCAAGCAAAGTCTGGGGTGATGTGTCTGTGCTCCCCATAACCAGCCCTGGGAGCGATGATACACCCCCGTCCCATTCAGCTTGGGGCTGCTTCTGCTTCTAACACGTATCTGAAAATACCCAAGCACCAGAAGCAAAACACGTCTGCGGATGCACCCCAGCACTAGCCGAGCTCTCCACATTTGTTACTACTTTCATGAAAGATACCCTGCACTCAACCTGACACTAAGCCCAGCCTGCTGCAAGGGCGGCCTCCCGGAATAGCTGATGTGAGTACTGATGGTGGCGAGTGCCTTGCTATTGCTAATTTATAGACAGAAACTTCAGCTCCTCTGGTCAGAGAAAGGGAGCTGCTCACACCTTTTCTCACCACAGGTAGCTTAGATGTCACACCACGGCTGCACCTGTACAAACATCTTCCCAGTTGCACTGATTTGTTTTGCCTTTCTGTTTATAGTTCCTCTGAGAACAAGAAGAGAACATCCCCTCAAAATTAATTATTTGATGTTTCCACCACATCCCCACTAAGCAATATTAGACACGATTCTCTTGTGAAACACCCTGCTATGTGCCTGGTCTAGTGACTTAGTTACCTCCCTGTGAAAGGAGCACAACACCGCCCCCTTCTTTTTTTTTTTGCAATGAAGACGAGAGTCCCAGGGGCAAGTTATTTGAGACCAGACGCTTCTGAACCCACACTTTGCCAAAACCACTGGGCTTCACAGAAAGAAACATTGGTAAAACCACATTGGATCTTCCCTATGCAGCAGGAGGAAGGAGAGGTGTTAACTGTGGTCTCACATTGGTTTGGTTTCTTAACCATGTCATCAGGATCTAAGTTCCTGGAAGTGCTGGAGGAGTTCCAGGAGTGCTGGAAAGCTGTCTCTAGACTTCATCTGGCAGAGACTCCTCTCAATTTCAGAAAGAATATTTTTTTAAAATTACAATAAGAACAGAACAACATACATCATGTTGATGTCAAAACGGAAACCTACCAGAAAGGAAGGTGGGGTTATTTCACACTTCTGTTCACCAAGCAAAGGTAGAGAAGAAAGAAAATTTAAAAATCTGTGGTTTTCCGTTTAGAAGAGCCTGGTTTACCTTCCTGTGTACAAGATGTAAAGGGACTCTCTGAATCACTCAGTTAAACCACTCTCTAAAGGCAAAGTACTGAAAAAAATGCCTAAATCATCAAGCCTACAGTTAAAAAAAGTGAAAAAAAAAAGTGTGGTGCAACAATGTATGTAGTGAGTATACCTGTGACCTAAGCACTGCTACTCGGCTAATTACATCTCTGATGCCATAAATTCAGCTTTTCGTGACTGTGAAGCAGAAAGTACCTATCTACAGTACATTTCCTGGTGGTCCTCGTGTCACCACTGGAAAGATGCCCAGCGCAGCCTGCTCTCCAGCAACAGCCCCGTTCTCGAGCAAAAACAAGGTCCAAAAATGAAGAGTGAGAAAGCAAGCAGAGAGAGCAGCTAGGACAAGTCCACTCTGAAGTGCTGTCATCCCACACTGTTCCAATTGAGCCCCCCTCCTGAGCGAACTATAAGATAATTTTGCACAGTGAATAAAATAGATTCATGATGAGACGCAGTGGTTCCCCACTGCTCCTCATACCTGTACTGTAGTGGTGGCCGAGTGCCGACCAAGGCTCCTCTGCCCAAATACAGGATGCGTTTTCTGCCTTGAAAGCAGGGGACAGATTCTGCTGGGAGAAAAATCAAATCAAGCTTTCAAATGATACATTTTGTAAATGCTTATCCTGTTAAAGGAGAGACACAGGGACTGGTGGTCAGTGCTCTAGAGAGACAGAGCTGCCTTTTCAGCTTTGGTGTGCTGGGTGAACTTGGGTAAGTTCACTTTGGCAAGTATTTTGCAATCTACAGAGCAAGAATGCTAAACAACGGGTGAGATTTATTGTAATGAGCTCCTCCCCTTGGTTCCCCTTAAGCTCGGCTATTCTCTATCTCCCCCTCTGCTTGAAAAAACAAACACTGAAACCTTCCTATTTTACAAGAGCAGCTCGATTCCGCTGTACTCGAGTAGCAGGAGACTACAGCCAGTGAAGGCAGCAGGCAGGGTCTCTATTCCAGAAAACGGTAAGAATATTTTAGCCACTAGATGGCAAAAATCACCAGGAGTTGCTGCAGAGTGGCTGTTGCACGGGCTCTGTCTGGTCCCCATTATTCCGGATTCAAAGTCAATCCTGTTTCCACCAGAAATTCCTTTTGAAAAATCCGATCTTTAAGTGTCCAAGGGGCAGTCGTTTAACAAACACACACACTAAATTTGTGTCCAGCCCTATTTTCAGTGAGGCATCTGCAGGAGGCTCCACGTAGGGATGCCCAAAGGCAAGGATGCTGCCCTGTCTTAGCTGGAATGGTTTAACAGTCTTCCAGGATTTACATGGAAATGTCAGAAGTCAGCAATCAAGAAAAGATAAGAAGAAAAGAGGAAAATAGCAAAATTTCAGTTTTGCTTGAATTATTTTCAACCCCAGGTTTTCTAATTTGGCCACAGAACAAACAAACAAATCAATGACTACCATAAAGCTAAGTGGCATAATATACTGAGACGATAAAACGCTCTTTTAAAGTATCCATGAGAGTGAGATATCCTCACTTTGGATGCTTCAGAATAAAGCCCTTATCAAATCCCATTAGAAAGTCAAACCCACCCAGAAGAAATAGACACTGCACATACAAAACAGCACAGACAAAACTGAAACTTGCTTGTACGTCTGCTGCACGAGCTGCTTCCATTAAAACCTCTGAAACACTGAAATGATATATCTCACTGATAAAATCAGAGCATCTAGCAGCAACGAGGAGCTAATCTATAGCACTGCTGCAGCCCAGGAGTCATCAAGGAACACCTGATGGATCCATGGGACAAATTTTGATTTATTTATTCTCTCCCACACATAACTTGGCACAATGACATATTTGCTACTCCCTTAAGACCCATAAGGATGGGGGAACTGATTCGCTGATTTTAGAAAATTATTACAAAAATAAGGAAGGAAATGGCTTAAGTCTATTTCAATCTACTTACAGACTGTGGCTTTGCCCCAGTCAGCAGCTAGGGAGTTGGTTGGACAAATCTTTCATACAAGGAGCAAAAGGCCAGAGCTTTCTGAAGAGGCCATTAGAGACCATGCAAGGGGCAAATTGGTCTCTCTCCAGCTCATAGCCAGATGCATTATTACACCAGAAGACACACTTGTCCTTAGAGAGCGACAGCAAATAGGAGAAAAGCTTCATGTATGGCTTCTGATCATGAACTACTCTGTTAGCTCAGAGGCTTGGAAACCAAAAAAGAACCAAATCGCTTTTGTCCTTGATATATACTGAGAAAGCACTGTTTTTCAGTATCCACTACAGCAATTTTGCCAGTCTCTGCATAACCTGAATCACCAGCAGCAAAGGAAAAAAATCTCCGGGAACAATAGGTCAATACAACGTGCAAAGAGTATGTGCAATTTGCAACTGTCCCCTATTTTTAAAATTCCAGTATTTACCTATTCCAGGGACTTCATTTTTTTAAACTAACTTAGCTGGCAAGAATACTATTTGTTTCCTTTGTATTGTGAAAATTCAGTTTCCATCAAAATTTCACACCAGACACTTTTATTGTAAAAAGAACCTTCAAAATGCTTAAGTATTATTAGGACAATGCTGAAGAATACTCAGTCTAGCATGTTCTCCCTGACTTATCTCAGGAGATTCACCACAACAAATCCAGTTGAAAGCTGGAAGAATCAAACAGTTAGCTCAACGTTCATCTTTTCTGGCTGAAAGTCTTTTCCTTATAGCTCTAGAAATTTAGATTTGGAAGTGGATTGCAAGGCAGTTACCGCTGAGAGGTAAGCTCAGCCTTTCCCCTTGCCTGTGCATTTCTCTTACGCCTGGCAAGGCAGCCTTGCTGCTGGGAGAGCAAGCTTTGATTAGGAAACAGATGTCCAGCCTAAATTAACACAGGGCAATTAGGATCCTTCATGTGTCTCTTAAGACTCCTGAAATGACCCATGAGATAGAGAATTTCCCTACCCATCTGCAGTTGCGCATGGCTGGGAAGCGCTATGTGTCCTCTTATGGCCTCTCCTGGTAGTCAGCCTTCATCCAGGAAGACTTCAGGGTCTTCATTAACAGGCTTTTCCCCTGGGCTCCTGCCTCCAGTAGACCAGGGCTCCACAGAGATCCCAGCACCATTTCCTTCAGGGAACAACACACTCTGGGACTTGAAGAGATGATTTCTGAATCTGAAAAACCTCCAATTCACACCACAGCCCTGGCTTCTGTGTATACAAACGCTCCGCCAGCCTGCAAAGCCAGAGCCAGAGGAAATCATTAAGTTGAAAATGCCTTTTACAGTCTATGCTCTTTCCTCTCTCATCTCTGCTGCTTTCTTAAAATGGATTCTGGCTTGCCAAAAAACAGGACATGAGACAATCTACTGTTACCTTTTTGTGCTCCTCTGCCAGTCTATATTGTAGGACCATTTAGTTATATAGGTCCATCCAGACGAGTAGCATAACATCTCTTTTTGTTCATCTCCACCCTGTGCTTCACAGCCCAGCACTGAGTCCGGATTTCACAGCATGGCTTATTCATGCTGTGCTTCTGGGATGTCAGAATCCTCTGGGAACATCAGGGTTTCAAAGCCTCCCTAGGCTGTCTGCACAATTTGTGAGTTTTTTTAAAGGAGAGCGAGCTGTGCCACACGGGGGTGCTCGGAAAGCATGGTAGGGAGGATGCTGCACAGCAGAGCTGCTCTAGCTTTAAGGGTGACTGAGGAGGAAACAATTGCTGGTGCTGCATTCAACACAGAAGGTGGAGCTGGTTTCGCTCTACCCTTCAGACTAGTGCTACAAAACCCAATTCCCCTTGACCATCGTTATTTCACTCCGTTGACTTGTATCCATTGGCAAGGTGCAAGAGTAGAGAAACGTCTGTTAACATCCACAGTCACAAATACAGTGGGATTAAAAAAGAGCGTGTGCATAAGGAGCAGTGCAATTCCTTGCTTCGTGGAGCATTTTATTGCATTTCCTGATGGTAACAGATTGATGCTATTGTGCTTGTTAGCACGGTCAACTTTTATTACAAGACTATTAAGAGTTTTATCTCTATGTGGATCTTTGAGATTCCGAAAGTTTTTCCTCTAGATTCACAACCCATCCTTAGAAGCCTATGCTAATAAAGTGCACTTGTTTCTGCCCCACAGCACACTGAAAGCAGCATTTGAGAGGCTCAAGCAACGTAAGTATTTATATCTTCCTCTCTGACCTGGGTAACTCAGGCACACACTGTGTTCATCCCCTCTGGGGTCTTTCATCCTCTTCCTCCCTTTCTTTTCAACTATTCTATCCCAGGCTGTAAGTGTGGAGAGTGGAGGGCAAGGACACTCACTGGGAGTCCTCCAAGGCTGGGCACTTGGTCCACTCTCTGGTGGCAAAGCAAATGGCTTGTTCCTCAAGTTAGTTTTATCTGGATCAAGCCAGAAAACATCAGCTCTGTTCTCTTCTGCACACCACTAACATCAAAATCTAAATGTGCCTAAGGCTGAACAAAACCCTTTCACACACAGAAAACACAACACCATCATAGCCAATAGGACAGTGTACCTGGCTACCGGCACCTGCTGTTTAGATAAAAACACCCTTTTGAAAAGCAGTTGGTGAATTAAGATACTTTTAGAGCCTGGGTTGGGGAGCTCAACGTTTCTGAAAAATATGGGGTTCTATTTCAGAGGGCACCAGAGCTGACAAACGTGAGAAGTAACCGGTCACTTCAAACAGCATCAGCCAGGTGCTCTGAAATTCAATCCATCTTTCCTGGCCCTTGGAAATTCTCAGCTTGCAACCTCATCTAATGACATTCGTGCAAGGCTGGACGCAACGGGCAAGCAGCTCCCAAGAGCAATGACAATCCAGCAGACACAGGGGGTGATGATGGAGGCCTGAGCTCCTTCCCTCCCCCTCTGCGCCACATCTGACCTCCAGCCCCAGAAGGAAGGGGGGTAAATGGGGCTATGAAGAAATGCAGCTGGCTCCACACTTGCCAAAGCTGCTCTGAGTGGGTGCTCCAATTCTGCAGCGAGGAGACTTGCCCCATGCATTTTGCAGGCACTGAGAGGACCTGCAATAAGCCCTATTCAGGGATATAGGCAGCGTCAGCGCATGCAGAAACATGGGGAGGCCTTTTTTAAGGCTGCCCTGCTCATGATAAAGTCATACAGCAGCCACATCCCAGAAGTATCTCTTAAAAAACATGACTTCATATTTAAAGACCTTTTCCCTGACTGTATATGTATTCTGATTTGCTTTAGAAATCGAAAGCGTTGGAAACTCTCATATCCAGCTGGCAGTAATGCTGAAGGATGAACTGAAAGGAATAGAGGAGTTCCGAGAAAGACAGAAGGAGCAAAGAAAAAAGGTGAGGAACTAGAGAAATGATGAAACAGATTGGGTCAGTGGTCTGTGCTGATGACCTGTCTCCAGCCATAAGCTGTGAATGCTGCAGAAGATGTCAAAACATGCCCAGTGTGCCCTGTTCTCTCCATATACTAGACTGTGGAAGAAAATCTCTTTCTGATCCCAGCTGGAAATAAAGTAGTGCCCTGAACTCAGGAGACAGGCTTTAGTCACTTTTACTCTCTCTGGTGTAACTGCAGATACTATTATTATTCCCTTAAGAACTTAATCCTTCCTTTTCTCTTTTTTATATACTGGCTAATTGGGTTTCTTTGGCATGACCCTGCATGATCTCCAACATGTACTAAAATAAAGGGGTAATGCAAATGTTTAAAAACATAAAAGCAAATTACTACTATGCTGAATGCAACACAAATATCTGCTGAATTACAAATACGTGGAGTAAATAGCATCTAGTTCATGTTGTATAACAAAAATTTGAATATATTGAATGTAATTGCAACCCCTATGATCTTACCAAGCTCTAAGTCCCCCGAAAAAGCAGCTCTCAATGGAGACAACAGTGGTCGCTCTTACACCTCCTCTGGTCCCACAGGGTTGACGACAAAGATGAGACAGTCACTTAACACTGAAAGCACTGATTGATGGAGGGGTAAAATAAAATATCCACTTCTTTGCCAATTTTAAACAAACGAAAATGCATATGACCAGTATCCAATGCCACAAAAATCTTGTGTATACAACCCTGACACATGGGAACTTGTATAGCAGAGAACTCTGAATATGAGAGCAGGTAAAACCAGTGCTGCTACTGAGATCTGAGGTCCTCAGCGATCTGATGAAGCAAGTAAGGCATACAAAGACAGACAGCGTGTACCTAGTCCATCAGCATTTGTATCCCACCACCACCGCTTTGCCACTAGAATTTGCAAAGAGGGAGGCTTTCTCTCCTGTGGAGAGTAAGACTACAGCTCAACTGGCAACAGTTAGAGGGGCCTGGAAAAAAGGGGAAAAACTGCTTTGGAGTCTTAGGCAAGCTTTTTTTCTCCATCCAGTATGCGGCTGTGAGAAAGGCAACATTAGGCATGCTAGATGGTGTCAGCATTTTTGGTAAATGCCCAAAATGCTGTGATTTGTGTTTCGCTGTAGCTGCTCTCAGGACTGCGCTATTTAGCCCAAGGTGAAGCAAGCCTCTGGGTAGCCTTGGAAAGAGTTTTGCTTGAGCAGAATATAAAGAATAAAGGGCCAAAAGCCCCACTGAAGAAACCCATACCCTGCCAAGTAAGAGCATATCTCACTGTCACATAAGGCTGAGCATATTACAACAAAAGCTATAAAAGAGAATTCAGCACTGTCCTTCCAACGCTGACCAGATGACGAAAAGGAAATCAAAGCGCATCGAGCACAAATTTGCCAGAAGCGATGGAATATAAACAACACAGGAATTGTTTGTATTTAAACCAGACAACTCCCCTTGCTCACGTGGGTGGGACAGTGGTTTGGTCTGCAAAGATGTGGGATCAAGCTCTTGGTTGTGACTGGGTGTTACGCTATTTAATCTCCTTAAGAAAAAAAAAAGGAGGAAGAAAATGAAGATCTACATCCTCTCTGCTATTAATGGAAACAACTGAAGCAGAATTATCTTGGATTATTTTTTTTCTTGGCACTTCGTTGCTCTGTGTCACTTAGAAACCTGTCATTTATAAAAGCAGAGTGAAATCATTTTCCCTGCAGGCACGTGGCTCATAGAAAGGCGCTGACAATGGCTTTCCTAAGCCTGCCCCTAAAAAAAAAAAATAGAAGGGGGTGAAAGTCCAAAGCATAAAATGCTTCTGTGTGTTTCTTACAGTATGAGTCTGCGATGGAGCGCATGCAAAAGAGCAAATTGTCCCATTATAAGAAAACAATGGAGGTAAGCAAGGAGGTTTTGTGCAGGTTTTTTGATGCAAACTGTCTCCTGTGTGAGACAGGGTGAAATCTCTATTACATGTACCTATATCAAGAATGCGTGAGCGTGTCAGAGCTCAAAAGCATGTGTGTGAGAGATGCCTTCTACGAGGAGGAAGCTGATCTTCCCTGCCGTGCTCACTGAAGAGTCAGAATTAACTCAGAAAGTTAATGTGGAATGAACAATGCCCGAGGTCAAACGGAATTTCATTCTTTCTAGGCAAGGATATTTCCAGGAGCAAATGCAATTTTTCAGTCTGCGTAAATACAATTTTAAAAACAGTGAGGGTATCTTGTAAACAGGAGGAAACCTCTCCAACTGGAGAGCTTGCAGGTAGAGGAACGGCAGGCAGCTGGTTTTGGTTTCCAATGGGTAATTGCCTCCAAAGAAAAGTGGTTGCAGACCCATCAGCGCTACAGCTGGAACTGTACTAGCAATTTTTATTTAAATGTGGTTCTTCTAAGTGAATCTCTAAGACAGGGAGGTCTTTTGGTGCAAATAAGGATTTCTTTTGCTTCTGAGGGCTGCACAGAGACTGTTACCTATGCGTGCTGAGTCTGTCTCACAGCTCGGAGCAATGGGCAAGGCAACATACTGACTTTGGCCACCTGATGCTCCGAGTCACACTGTGGAAATGACACTGGCAACCTGGGAATGTGGGCTCCTAAGTTTGTCTCTACACTGTAGCTCAGACAGATGCCTGATGCACTGATGGTACTAGCACTGCCTGTGTATCCGTCACCACCCCTGACAGGAGTTGGCTACAATAGCACAAAGCAAACTATCCTTGTTCCTTCTCCTTATGGTGTCATTGGGAATTTTTTCTGTTGCCACAACTTGGGCACTGATTTGCTCCCCCCAGACTGACTGCAAAACAGAAAATGCCTAGAACATGATGCTGGAGACAACCCAGCCTTCTTCCCTAACCCAAACCCTCACGTTTGGTTTTATTTTGATNCTGTGTCCAGTTCTGGGCTCCCCAGCTCAAGAGGGACAAGGAATTGCTGGAGAGGGTGCAGCATAGGGCTACAAAGATGATTAAGGGACTGGAGCACCTCTCCTATGAAGATAGATTAAGGGAATTAGGGCTCTTTAGCCTGGAAAAGAGGCGTCTGAGGGGGGACCTAATTAACACTTATAAATACTTGAAGGGTGGGTGTCAGGAGGATGGGGCCAGGCTCTTTTCAGTGGTGCCCAGTGATAGGACAAGGGGTAACGGGCACAAACTTGAGCATAGGAAGTTCCACCTAAACATGAGGAGGAACTTCTTTACCTTGAGAGTGGCAGAGCACTGGAACAAGCTGCCCAGGGAGGTGGTGGAGTCTCCGTCTCTGGAGACATTCAAAACCCGCCTGGACGCGTTCCTGTGCAACCTGCTCTAAGGTGGCCCTGCTCTGGCAGGGGGGTTGGACTAGATGATCTACTAAGGTCCCTTCCAACCCTAGGATTCTATGATTCTATGATTCTATGATGCTGGAGACAACCCAGCCTTCTTCCCTAACCCAAACCCTCACGTTTGGTTTTATTTCGATACAGTCAAAGAAGACCTATGAACAGAAGTGCAAGGAGGCAGACGAGGCGGAGCAGTCCTTTGAACGAACAAGTGCTTCAGGCAACCAAAAGCAAACAGAAAAGGTACCTTAGATGACAGTGCTATTTAGAAATAAAACTGTGGGGTTTTTCCTCTTCAGGGTACCAGAGAATACAATTGAACAACCCATTCTGCAGGATGCCGGGGGCTGCTTTCCCTTCTAATTAACACCTTAGAATAAAAATTAAAACAAAGCACCTTCCCAAGGAGTTCACAAACTCCTTTGGTAACCAATGTTGTTCTGCAATAGGTTAAACATTTTTAAAAAGGCTTGGAAGGGACTAAGTTATCTAATTAATTTATCCCAGGCTATGATCCAATTGCTCTGTGAATCCTGCAGGGAAACTGAAGGACATTTTTCTACAAAATTATTCATAAAAAAAGAAACAAGTCAGAGGTATGTCATGCAGTTAGTCTTGCCTTTTGATCGCTTACATTTAGTAGGCATAGTATCTTACATTAAAATGCATATTTTTCCTCAACATTTTTCTCCTAACGGTTAGTTTAATTTCAACTAAATTCACAAAATCAAAAATAAATCATTGGAAATTAAGACACTGCACTCCTTCATTGCATCATCTTGATACTTGTAGCTGACAATTCACTAACTTTTAATGGGAACATTTTACCGTGGAACAGATGGAGAAAAGAAAATAAACGAACTCCCTTTGGCTCGATAAAAATCAGTGCAGTGTAAGCAAAAAGGATCAAAAATCATCTCAAGGAGCGGGGGGATGGAGATTCTAAAAACAGCATCAGAACTTTACATTTTATTTCCACCATTCGCTAATCTTTGATGAACAAACCCCTCCACATCTTAGCTGTACAGACAGGATGAAACCCTGGCCCTCGTGAAATTCCGCCAGAACGCTTAGCAACTTCACTGGCATCAAAATCTGACCCAGCTCCTTCCATGCAGAAGGATCCCGGGGTGCTTCATTGCCGTTTCTTCCACACACACGCCAGCACATTTGAAATGCAGAGAGGCATCTCACAAGAAACATGTCAGCTGTTTAATTCTGCACAGCACTCCCAAGCAGTTTGGGCCAGGAAGCAAATAAGAACGAAGCTTATGTTTCCAGCTTACTACGCATTTTCCAACCAGCTGTGATGGGGAATATGGTCATAAGAACCCCTACCTGAGCCTTGTCTTGAAGGGCAGAATGGAAGAACGTGTGATACTGATGTCTAGAGCCGTGCATTAATGTACTGTCATCACCATCTGTGCAGAAAGACCTGGGAGTACAGAGCTGTCAATAATAGCTGTATTTTAATTTGTTAAAAGCTGCAGGTTCTTTGAAAAAGAGAAGTTCTACTTCGAGTGAATTTTGCATTTAGGCTTCTGAGTTGTTACGGGAAATAATCTGGCATTTGCTAAGTATTTTAAAGGCTGTGTTCATCTGTGTATTACATGAGGAGCTTGGAAGATGAAGAATTTTAACTCCCATTTATTTCTGCTTATAAATATCTATCAGAAAAGCACATCAAACACTTGAGAAAAACCAACTCAGCCAGCAGACACAAGCTTCAGGCTGGATCATGCTAGCACTGAGCTCCTGTGGCAGGCGTGTCTGAATGGAAAGGTGTAAATTGCCAGAGATTCAAGGGTGAAGTCAGTGAACCTGCGGCTGCATCTGTGAAATTCTGGTCCCTTCTTCTCCATAGCACACATTTGACAGAACTATACAGAAAGGCGGGACAGCCAAGAAGTGTTTGCAAGTTTGAGCCTTTCCCCTAGAAGAAGAAAGGGAGCAGGAAGCAAAAAAAACCCAAAACTGTGTCAGAAGCAAAAGATATGGTCAGAAATTAATTTGGGTGTTTCTTTTCCTGTTTCAGAGTCAGAACAAAGCCAAGCAATGCAGAGACGCAGCAAACGAAGCAGGTGATGCCATATTTGCAACTGAACTAAGATTTTTCTCAGCAAAGATCTACCAGCACACTGATTTTGATAGAGCACCATCCAAATTAACCAGGCTGGCTCTGTGAGAAGTCCATTTTCCCAAAGTCACCTACCCAAAGATTAATGAAGAAGCTTCTAAAAACCCAGCAATCTGATAGTCATCTACCTACATATATATATAAAAGAATTTATAGAAGACTTCCTTTAGGGACTTCTCCCAAAAAAGAAAAGTTCTTCTTGAAGCAAGTTTGAAAGCACAAAAGAATGACACACAGATTGCCTCCATCCAGACCAAACCAGATACACAGTCCCCAGGTTCCCTGTACACGAGCATGGTAGAATTGTCCAGCCAGAAACACAGTCTGTGTCCACAAGGACAGGCCAGCAGACACCAGAGGTGGTTCATGAGTTCAGACTTGTCCCTCACTGGGCAGGTAAAAGTCTAGACTAAATTCCATGGCTTACCTGGCTGGCTACGCATGGAAAGAGCCTAAGGATGCTCAGTGCCCAAGCATGGTCCAGGCTCTCCATCTCTCATTTGCGTTATTCCCCACTGTAAAGTTTATAGATGAATCCTTAACTCTGGTATAAAGTTGCAAAATAAAAAAAACCAAATAAAAAAGCCCACCAATTTCAAGCTCGCACGTTCTTGTCATACTCCAGAAAATCACAGGCCTAAAGTGCAAGAACCCCAGCAAAGTCCTAATAGAAGGAAAAAGAGAAAGACTATATCATTTTTTCCCTAACTGTTGGGTTTCTATTATGTGTGTCTGTGTTTACAGAGAACGTGTACAAACAGAACATTGAGCAGCTGGATAAGGTCAGGACAGAGTGGGAACAGGAACATATCAAAACCTGCGAGGTAAACATTGACTTTTGCAGCAATATATTTGTGCGCTCTTTATTTTATCCTACTTGCAGATATCAGTCTAAGACCTGAGATATTGTCCCAAGGGGTTTGCTGTTTGCTTTATGTGAAGTCTCAGTAGATGTCTGCAAAACTACTGCAAAAACTAGAGTTGATTTAGAAATAGCTGACAGCTGTCTCACTTGCTTACACTGTCCTTGCTTGTTCAGCATATGTAGGTAAACATAAAAGAAAGGAATAAGCGCAGAGGTGTGAGAAGTGGAGCAATATACGAACTGGTGCAATCTATTTGCAAGCTTTGGTTGCCTGTTTTCACACACAACTTACCATAAGAATACACTAGCTTTAGGGATGGTCTTCTATCGCAGCCAAGATAAGGTCATTTCTCAAATAACTGCTTTGTGACAAAATGTAATTTGAGTAGAAAAATCTACTGAAATGTAGACATGAAAATTCATTTTTAGTTTAACAGAATGAATTTCAAACTTGAAACAAGAAGAATTCAACTAATCCATTAAAAATGAACAAACAGAAGATTCCCTTAAAATAAGTTTTTGCAAGAGACTTCAAGAACAGCTTCTTGGAATGCATGAGAGGTTTTGTGTTCATTGGGTTTTTCTTTTTTTCCCCAAATCTCACAAGTTCAATGGAGTTTAAAAATATTTTTTTCTGGCTAAGCTAAAAAAGTATGTACTGTAGCATTCTGAGAGCAAAAATATCCAAGCCACCCAGAGTATTTTGCATAGTGCTTTATATTCACCTGCAAGAATATTTGCCCTCTGCCACAGAGTAATCTTTCAGCTGAAAGGTGGCAGTGGAAAAGTCTCTATTTCCATTATGCTGAGGATGGACAAGGATATTTGCGCTTAGCTACTAAGTTTTGCACAACAATTTACAGGAACTGATTGACATCCAAATCAGCCACACATTTGATCATATTAATCCTTCAAACACATTTGACCATCTGCTAAAATATGATTTTGCTATGTTTACTTGTTACAGGCTTTATTTCCATATAAAATAAAATGCCAGGAGCCTAGCTTTTCAGTTCTCTGCTTCCTCTTAAATATTCCCTATCTGGGAGGACTGGAAAGTCCCACGGCTGGCACAGCAGACTTTCCATAGAGATTGTGCCAAGCCTTAATTTTCCCCAAGATGCACATTTTCCCCCTTCTTAAAATGCCAACAAACAAGTTCCACAACACAAACCGCTTCGTTTCTCCCACACGGCTAAATTCTGAATAGCCCACGGAGCTTGTGGCCTGCCCGCTGCTTAATTCAAATAACCATTCACAAAGGAAGGGCATCGTTAATGCCTCCTTTCAAAAGTGCTTGTAGACAGAAGAACTGACAGATTTTTCTTGAGGCACTTAAAACTAGTAACTTGTACACAAGCAGTTTAAGATCACAAACTTCTGTCTGCATAGTGGGGAATCTGGAAGTGCCGAGGTCAGTTAGCTCTCTAGCAGAGTGCTGGACATCCATAGCCCAAAAATCTTGGCTGGGAAGTGGCAGCACTGGGTTGTCCTTCGTCAGAGGGGCTGAGCCATATTCCTTGGCATGAGATGCCCAGGTTCACCAGCAGTCTGTCACACAAGCCGACGGGGCACGAGGGATGTGTCTAACACAACGGCCAGCTGCCCTTTGCAAAGGGCTTGACAAGCCGAGTCACTAGACTTCCCTCTGATGAGCTGCTCTTCCCGACAGGAAACCATTTACCTGGAAAATTCCCAGTCAGCTCTCATGCTATCTCAGCAGTCCTGTAGGGTCTAGGCTCCAGCCATAGGCTTCTGTTCAGAATGCATATTGAAATACTCATTCTCTACCTTTCAGGTTCTCTTTAAAAGCTTTTTCTCTCAGAAACTGGTCCCAAAGACAGCTAACTCCCTGATGGACTTTTTTTCTGGGGTTTTTTTTTAGATGGTAAGATATTAGATGGCAGGCAGTGTACCCAACTGAATGTTATGCTGAATATTGTATACATTTGTGATGTTCTGGACATAATTACTAGCAAATGGAGATGGAAACAGATGGCTGAAAGCATCTGAGCTTTTCACACCTCATAGAAAACCAAAAATTGATGTTCTACTTATAACAGCACAATTTAGAGATCAGGGTCTTTTTTTTTTTTAATGTTTTTAAAGAAAGAGTTTATCTGTCTCTTCCCCCAACTCAGTTCACACATCTCCTCTCTCTTCCTCCTTCATTCTTCCCAAGCTGTGCAACAACGTGAGAAAAATCAGACAGATGAAGGAAGGGAATAAACTCTGAAGAAAGAAAAATGCCTTCTCTTTGCCATGAAAATTACCCTAGAAATTAACAGACCACTCCAGAGAGCCTCAAATAGTTTCAAAAAAGAAAGGTTTGGAAAGAGGTTTTAGAAGGCAGAGATGGGTATTTTGGGCTCTACCTTTAGCATAAATACAACTGTTTCATGCCAGTACTCTGCTGATCTGCTAAGCATCAAGACCTCAGTGCAATGGGCAGACAGGACCCTGACTCTGAAATCCTTTAAAAAGGATCCTTCAGAAGGTTTGCAGACATACAAACTTGGCCCAGAGGACCCCCAGCCCTGCTGCTGCCTGCAAGGCAGATAAATAAATACCAGGAGGCTACCTCACATCTCCTCTTTGGCTTTAGGTCTTCCAGCTCCAGGAGTGCGACCGCATCACCATCCTCCGCAACTCCCTGTGGGTTCACTGCAACCAGCTCTCCATGCAGTGTGTGAAGGATGATGAGGTAGGGGCACCTGCCAAGTAGCTTCACATGCAGAGGAGGAAGAGGAGGAGGAAGAGTGCTCCAGCAACACAGCACTAGCTTGCCCTTCTCTGCACGTGCTGGCTGTTTCCAGCAAACCGACTGTTGTGCATGTTTAGTGAGGGGGGAGTACTCTCAATCTAGCTTGTTCCCTCTAGATGTAAACCAGATATATGCCTGGATGTGGATGGTGTGTGTCACACTTGCTGACACTTAGATGTCTCCTCCCCTTGGTTTGTAGGGAAATGCTTCCAGCCACCACATCGCTCAGTCAAGTATATTTGGGCTCAGGCACAACTTTCAGTCATGCTCTCAACAGTGGAAGACATAAAGAATACACTAGTTCTGCCTTTGGATGGTTGTTTCCTGCTATTAATTTCCTTATTGCATTGAAAAGCCCTGGACTGCCTTTGTCCTCCTCACTTAGAAGAACACCCAGAAAGCAAACAAACAATTATGTTCACAAGAATGTTTGTACAGGGGACAGGCCAAAGACCCAGCCAGGTCAGACATGTACCAAGCGTAAAGTGTCTCTTAAGGGCGAAAGTATTAGAAGAGTGTTAATTGTTAATTCAATGTGAAATGTTAAAAAATAAATGAAGTTCTTGGATTCTGTTTTGTAGCTGTATGAAGAGGTTCGGGTAAGCTTGGAGAACTGCATCGTGGAGTCAGACATAGACTACTTCATTAAGACTAAAATGACAGGAACACAACCTCCAGGTAATTACTCCTATTGGTCTCATCAGACGAGTCACCCATTCAGCTGAGGCTGCAGTTGTGCAGTATGCGTCCTTTGGAGGTGAAGCCAGCTGAAGGAGTTTCTGCTCCGGCCATTCATTCCCACCCACCGCGGCTCACTTCCCCCTCACTGTGCTGCCATCACTCCCTCTGTAGCACTGCACGTGGGATAGCTGAATGACCCTGGTTAAAAATAACCCTCCAAAAAACAAAAAAAGAAAAGTTGTTTTGGTTTTTCAACGAGGCTCATGTCACAGTACAGCTGAACGGGCACCGCCAAGGAGGTGGCAAACTGCCTTGCAGAGATGGCAACCTGTATTTCCTGCAGTGGTGACAAGTCAGAGCCAACTTATGGTGCAACTGCACCCTGGTGTCCCCTTGACAGAGGTGCTGCCTCTTCATTTGCAGCACAGAGAAGACCAGACTCTGCATTCTGTTTTGTTCTGCCTGCCCAACAGGGAAAAACATCCTTTATCCTCTCAGGAAGTTGTTTGTATAAGGGCAAGACCCTAGTTGGGGGAAATTTTGAATGAAATCGGCTTTTCGCCTGCATGCAGAAGCAATGTAAGGCTCACACACTCTGCCCATTCAAGCCAAAGCAGCCTTTTCAAGGAGGTCAGTGATCAGAACCTCTGGGCTGAAATGGAGACTGTGACAGCAAGAGCTAAGAGCAGTCATAAAATACAAACATGCTGGTCCAGGGCAGGAGTTCTCCAAAAACATCACCAGAAGGGAGACTAGCTAATGTTTCAAATGGCCAAACGCAAACCACAGCCTCTTACTTGGACAAGCAATACAGGATTTTTATAGAGTGAGTGAATGCTTGCACTTCTGTGCAGCTGCTGCAGTAAACAAAGACTCACAGCCTTCCTAAAAGGAGAAAAAACTCCCTATTTCATCTCTTCATTAGCTGATGACACATATCTATGCTGAAAAGATCTCCTCCTCCCTTTATTTTTTTTTTTTTTTTAATCTGTGCACAGGTACTGTTTCACTTCCACTATCTGCTCTAACGCCATCCTGCTACGCCAAAGGGAAAATCCCTCCTCAGCAGTATCAATACAGCTCGCTTCCATTCTGAATGCAGAATAAACCTTACTGGCAGAAGAAAATTTTATACTGATAAAAACCTTCCATGCTAGGAGTTGTATAGGTACAAACATCAGCAGTACGAATACCCTGTCCCAAGGGATAATTATCTTGTACAGGAACAGCTTACATCCCTCTGGTTTCATGGCAGAGCTCAGAGCTGGCAGGAATCACACCCCAGGAATGTCTTTGGCAGAGATGGATGCTGCCCCTAACGCAGCACTGAGCTATCTGGGGCCTGTTTTTCACTCAGCTTTTCCGTCATTACACCTATGATGATTAAGAATTGGGATTTCGGGCATTTTTTTTAAACAAATCTATTGATACTAGTGCACTGGGTGCCATTTTGCTGCTATAGTTTATTTTTCTTCACATGGGGGACTTAGAATTCACCGATATAGGAGCATTTACCAAGGAAAACTACATTTTCACTGGCAGAAGGGAGAATTGTGCCTTGCAACAGTGTGAAACAACTTCTGCATACTAAGAAATTTGCAATTCTTAGCTACAGTCTGGTTTGTTTTGGTGTTTTTTTTTTTTTCCTATGTGAGATTTCTCATTCTCCAGTCACCTAGGCAATTTTCCACAAACAGCTCTTGGCTATGTCAGGACTCATTTCTAATAAGAAATAAGTGGGAAAAACACTTGAGAGCTTTATGAAAGGCAAAGAAACCACTGTCTTGCTTTTTTGTTGGGTCTTTTTGCCACCTTCTAGAAGGTGATATGTTCTGGAAGTAACCCCCTCGTACCTCCACAGCTCTGGCTAACAAGTTTGCACAGTAGCACATGGTGAGCTGTTGATGTATTGTTATTTGCAAAATGCAGGAGGAAGCCCACATGTGGTTTTGCATTGTGTGGTAGGAGACCCTCATCCTGACCAAACCTTTCGGTTTCTTGATGCTATTGTTCACTCCCCTCTTCTACCTAATCTTACAATGCATTATAGACTAGAAACTATACCAAGATAACAATCTAGAAAGGTAATAGGAGACCCTTAAATTGGACAGAAAAGTCCCTAATTGCTGGAAATCTTGTTTGTAAGTATTCTTCACGCTTACTAGTTGAACATGCCTGCTCTGCTTATGGATCTTGGCTGACCCAATGTGAGAAAGCCAACACAACCTTTAGCCCAAGTCCAATGTGTTTCTTAGCTTGCTGGTATCAGAACTGAGATACGGTATCCCAGAGTTTACTCACGTTTGTTTGGCTTCAACACAGAGCAGGCAGAAAGGGTGTGTGGCCACCAGCTCTGAGCAACTACACTGGGAGCTATGAGATGAAAAATAAACAAATCCATCTGTAACCATTTCATCTGTAAAACTAGACTTGGAAATGGTCTCAATTTCACCCTTAATGACACCATAGGGGAGAGCGAAGGAACTGTAACGTAACTGTGTTTGAGAGAACAAAAACAAATATCTCTGGGTAAACAGCAAATCAGCTCTCCAGAGGTGGATGGGGGAGATATGAAAGGTAGGGAGACACTCAAGCACAAGCATAGACCAGGAAATTGCTCATTACTGCTGCTGGCAATAATGTTCAGAAACATCCCCAGCTCCGACAAGAATTCCTGACACAATACGTTAAGAAAAAAAAAAGAAACAAAACACACTGCAGCTAATTGTTACCATGGGCATGGTCCCAGGCTCTCAATGACCGTGCTCTGCTCCCTTAAATCCTCAGCTTTAAGGCAACAGAGGAAATTGCCATGGAGGAAACTGCCTTCTTAATTAGGGTTAGCTACAGCTATTAGAATAGATCTTCAGGACCTTGACTGTGCTCGTCTCAGGTCACCCATGCCTTTCTACCAAGGACATATCTGCTTACAATCACCGGAATGGCTTTTGTCGAGTCCCCAGGTCCCCCCGAGCTGCTCCAGCCGCATCACAGGCCGTTGCAGACAGGGGCTGTACCGCAGCGTGCTCTGGCAGTCCCTGATGGTCGCAACTTTCAGTTGCATTCTGGTGGGCGAGAAAAAAGTTTTGCCTGTTTGAACATCTAATTTTTCTTGCCCTGATGCAGATGCAATAGGATATGAGAACTACTACAGCAGAGAACCAAACAGAAGCAACAGCAGCCCAACCCAGACCTGTGGGATGATGAAGAGGTGAGTGGCAAACTTTGCCTCCCAGAATAGGTATTTCTCCATATGAACAGCAATGTATGATGACAGGAAACAGGACCTGGAAGTTTATTACTTCCTGTGTTGTAGCAAGAGCCAGCTACATATCAATAAATATAACTTGACAGAAGAAAACCTGTTAAAACCAGAGCCAGAGTAATTTTGCCATGGCCTAGTGGGAAGAGAGACGGGGGACGAGTTCATAAAACAATTAGTTGGCCAGCAATGGAGAGCATTCACTTATTTCCTCTTTCCTAGTGAGTCAGGGCGCACAGCAACAAACCCGCTTTGTGCAGGGGAGGGCAAAGGTGAATCCTGCTGGGAGCAAAGGCTGGGGAGCGCTGTCTCTGCCAGCAATACCTCCTGGCTCCCTGCACCACCCAGCTGAGCACAACAAAGAGCGGCTCTCTCCAGCTAGACCAAAGCAAAAAACATTTAGTGGAATAACTGTGATGATTAGGGAGGCGATTTTTCTTTTTCCAATCTATTTATACCGGTAAATGCTGCAGCATGGATGCAGTTATATCAGCAGAAGAGCACGCTAGATCTATTGGTTTAAATATTTTATACTTAAATGGTTATTTCACAGTGGGAATGGCATCACACTTAAAACAGAAGAGCTTTATATTTTGACAAGCCTTATTACGTGGCAAAGACAAGGAGGGGGCTGTGATCTCCCTTTTAAAATGTGGTGCAGGCTTTTGAGTGAGCTGATAAGGTTTATACACAATACTTTGTTTTTCAGTCGTCATCCAGATTTTCTGTAATAATGAGTTCTAACGCTGCATCCTTTCCAGTTACAGAAGACAATTGTGCTGCCATTTAGAATACAACCGTGCTCTGCATGAGCAAGCAGCCTGGAGAGACTCCGTCTGAGTTTTTCAGAAACCATTGAGTTCAGATGTCCATTTTCCAGAAATATTGAGTGTTCACCAGCTGAAAAATCAGACCCTTTAAATATGCCTTAAGCATGCAATGCTATTTCTATCTATGCTTGAGAATCCTAACCCATATTCTCATTTAGTCGCCTGTACCCAGCTGTGGTATAGAAAAATCACAATTTTATTTAAAAAATAAATTAAAAATTCACTTAACTCAGAGTTTTTAAAAAGGCTCTTTATACAAGCTTCGCATTTTAAATTGCATCAGAGTTTTCCTTAAAGACAAGGAGATGGTAATCTCCTATAAACAACTGATAATTCTCATCATGTTAATATTGTGAAATAATTGGAGTTTAGCATCATGAGCCTTTGGATCAACAACAAAATACTATCTGATGCATTTTATGCACAATTTAGTGATGGCTGATGGTTCAGTATCCCAATGCATTTTTAAAATATATTTTTAACTGAAGATAAATATATCTACAGCATAAATGAAAGCAGCCAGCCACAGGAAGAGGTGACATCTACCCAGTGCTGCAGCAGATGGAGGGATGGTTGAGTCAGACGGCTGAGACGCAGGAATGCTCAAACCCAGCCCTGTTCACTCATTTTGTCATTGGTTTCTCTTGGTCCTGCAGATTCTCTGGACTACTGCATGGAAGCAGCAAAAACAACACGGAAAGTGTCACTCCTTCAGCCCCTCCTCTTGGTATGCCTCTTCAGGAAATAAGTTTACCCGATGTGTTTGGTTTAGATCACATTGCTAAATCAAGCTTTCACACGGAGCAGAAATGGGACAGCAGATATTCACATGCTGGCAGTCAAGAGTAAGAGTAGTCTGGAAACAAATTTAGCTTGGATGGGTATTAAACAAAGTTCCCAGTTTAAAGTGCCAAATCATCCATATAATCTTCAAAACCTCCGTCTAGGCAAGGGGGAACTCTACATTCAGAACAATGCAGTTTGACTTAGGTAGTAGTTTTCTCCTAAGGTAGAGCACAGTACCTCTGAAAAGCCCAAGAGAATACCTAAAGTTTTTAACAGACCAGATTCACGCCTTATGAATGCAAATACCCCTCTTCTTTTACAGTTACAGTCTTATTGTAACCCTTGCAACCAGGCATTTATCAGACAACATTTAAAACAGTATTTTGACTATGCAGAAAGTAACAGCTTACAACATTTTTATTGGTTTGACTTAAACCAAAAACATTTCAACCGTGATTCTTACCAAAGGAAAAGAAAAATCTTGTTTAGAACAGCTTTCAAACATACCCAAATGGATTTCTTTTGCCAGGCCTGCCTGGGCACACAGAAACGAAGCCCAGGCTATCTCACTTGCTGCGTTTGGTGCCCAGCCTGGGGAGACTCTCCGGTGGTATCAAACACCAGCTGGACCTGCCAGGCGCCAGCTCAGGCTTGGGCACACTTAGAGCAATGCAGCGGTGAGCAGTAAAGGGTAGTTCCTGCTGAATTTCCATAGGCTGGGGATGGAGCGGAGAGCATTCCCTGGACAAGACAGGAACGGCAAGCATTCTCTTCGTTCAGCTTTTTCAGCTGCTCCCATGCTTGTTTATCAAAATCTGGAAAGTCAAGGAGCTGACGGTTCTCCCTAGAGCAGGACACGGGTTTAGTTCTCCCCACCGAGGAGTCATATGTGGGAAACCTCTGCTCACCTCAACGCCGGGGGAAGCTCCCAGGCAGATGCTGGGAAGGAATAAGAGGTTTCCCCAGTTATAACAAGCTGGATTAAAACAACCTCTTCCCAAAAAGTTATGTGAGTGACAAATAGCTGAGAACTATAGAAACCACTGGAAAATGTCTGGTGATGTATCAGCACAATATTTTCCATTTTTCTCAAGGGAAAAAGAAAAGCCCTAAGCAAGTCACTGATTTGCTAGAATTTTATACCACCAGTAGCAACCAGTTTAGTCACAGCATTTCCTTCTTAGGACCATTTGGATTGTGCTTTAGCAGGGTAAATATTTTTCCCAACCTGGACAAGGCTAAAGCTAGTTTCTGACCTCACACGAAGTTCAATGGGTGTATTGTCATCTAATCAATGGGACACAGTTTTTGTGCAAGACTTTACCTACAGTTCACAGCAGCTTTTCTATACATGTACATCTCCAGACAGAGAGAGAACAGAAACCCTTGTATTTGTGAACTCTTGCATATGATCCCATGCATTTATAAGCAACTGAACTCTTTGTTTCTGTGTGGGTTTTTTTGTTTTGTTGCCCCCCATCCCCAGCAGAGGAAACAGACAGAGTCTATGCACCGATTTTTGTAAATGAACAAGCTGGAATCACGTCACCACGGGACTACAGAGTACTTTATGACTACATAGCCCAGGTAACGAAAGACTTGCAAATAAATATTTCATAGCATCGGGTTTAAAATAGATGATGTTGATCTAATCATCTTGAAAGTGGTAATTCTGTGAAGGAGGTGTTACCTTCACTTTACAGCCAAGGACACTTAGAGAATTATTGGTCAAGGTCACATGCAGACGCCAACAATCCCGACTGCCAGTTCTTGGCGCACATCACTGTACCATGCTGCCTCAAGATGAAACAATAACATTTTTTGCGAGTGATCATATTAGCATAATCTCTCCTAAATTAATGCTGAGCTGTTACAACCTCCTTCTAGAGATACAGGAGACTGCAAACACAAGGAAAACTTTATTTTTTGAGGGGATGATAGCTAAGTATGCAGTATTGTGCATTCTGAACTTACATCTCTTGTGAAATGTTCTCCTAGAGAAAATGGCTATAGATTCCTCCTGTAAGAATATGTGAGAGATTAAAAAATAAATTAAAAATTCCATTATCTAGGGACTCTTCTCCACAGCTGGAAGTACCTCCCTGTTAATGGCAGTTCCCCTGAGGAGACTGCTGGATCTCTTTGTCAGATCTTTAATCGAGGACTTGCCTTAAAAATATGACACACATGGATTTTCCCTGCTGAGAAAAGAGCCTGTTACTACTTTTAGCATATTGTATATTGAGGTCTCTCACTTTTTGAGTCTGTTCTTACCTTCTCAGGTACATTACATTTAGATTTAGCTGATGCATCAAACGTATCTGGAAGCCTCCCTTATCCTGTTTTCTATTTTACTACACTGCGGGGAGCAAAGTGGTTTCCTATGGAAAATAGGACAGCAACACTGAATGGACTGATAGCCGCTGGAGAGCTCAGCAATAGCTTACTTGCAACTCTTCCATTTGTCCCGGAGATAAAAGTTACCTGTCTCAGGAAGAGTCGCTGTACCTCCACTGGGCACCGCTGTTCTGTAGTAAAAAATCCTGAGAAACCTATTTAAAGCCCGGATTAGCAGAGACACTGTTTTTATCTCCCTTGGGAATTAAGCTGTGCACGGTTTTATTTAGCAATGACAAAAGGGTCATGGTTAGGTAGTTTAGGACAGTCGTATTTAACCCTTTCCAGCAAGTCAAATTGCTCAGGAGGAAACACCACGGAGACTGGGGAAATTTGAGGATCTTAAGGAAAAAGCCATATTAGTAAGCATTTAATCTCTCATTGTCTGGTATTTCAGGGTCTTTCCCAACCCAAAGGACACTGGCAGACTGTTGATGAAAAGCAGGGTAAAAATAAAACCCACCAGATATATGCGTGGACCCTCCTGTTCTCTCAGGCTCACCACATTTCCTTTCCCTGTCTCCTTTAGAACATGGATGAACTGGACATCAGTGAAGGAGACATTGTAGCTGTCATAGAAGAAAACGAGGATGGCTGGTGGACAGCAGAAAGGAATGGGCAGCGAGGCTTTGTGCCAGGGTCTTATCTCGAAAAGCTTTGATGAAAAGAAGCCCTGGTCCCCAGACTTTAAAAATACTCTATTACGGAAAACAAACAGCACACAAGGTCTGCTTCAGCTGACCAAGGGCAACCCATAATACTGTCTTCTACAATTATGAGTCAGGAAATAACCAACTGACCACACTTTTCACTCTCTTCCTCCTGCCTCATCCCAGCACCTCCTGGCTGCAAAAACTGTCTGCAAAATCTGTCTTCACCTCAGAGGGCTCGGACTTGCCTTTCTTCCACAGTTCTCCCTACCCTCAGCACACCCTGCTGCCATCACTGCTGCAAAGCTTGAGAAGTTTGGGAGGAAAATCCTGCCCAGAACTTAACTGCACTAAAGGAAAAAGATCAAGGAAGCGAGTGCTGTTTCTCCAGGATGGAGGACCACCTCCAGCCAGCTTGTGAGCCACTCTCATAGTCACAGTAGCCTTGTTCTCTGCCGTGGATCCCCTCCTCTCACTGCACAGGCCATGCAAGCATTTTTGACAGTGGGGTGGAAAGCACACTCAGAAAGCAGATAGCTTGGATGTTGCAGGGTATTAGCTGTACAAGGCAAGGAAGAAGCTCTCTTAAGTTCCTTTCAACAGCACGTGGGGAACCAGGGAGAAAGGTGGGTAACCCTCCACTATTCTTTATCGGAGTCACGGATGAAAATACGAAAAACAGTGAATGCAGGTAGAGAGGAGCACCTGAAGGACCGGGACAAATCAACATCAAAAAAGTATAAGGCACTCCCCATCACAGCCATCTCCTAATACAATGAAATTCATGCTGTCCATGGCTCTGCTTTGCACTGGATTCTGGGCAGCAGGATAAGGACAGATGATGAGCCCAAGGCTTGGTTTTGCCTTGCTTGAATGGTTTCCCTGACACCGCCCTGGGATTTTTCTTGTTTAAAGAAACAACAACAAAACCAACAAATAAGCAAAGCCTTCAGCAGTGCTGCACTGCCCTGATCCCTCTCCTCTGAGCACCAGAGAGAAGTGCCAATTACCTCCTCTGCAACTTGCACACCCACGTCATCAGTGCATCCTCTTGTCCCCCTGGCTGATCCTCTCCTTCTCTTCTGCCCACAGGCTCTTCTGTCTCTTAACTGCTATCTACAGCCTCTGCATCTCTGGAATTGCTGGCATAGACATGTCCTGGTTCCTTTCCAGGCGCTTTTAATGTGCTTGTTCTTCACCAAACCCTCTTCAGAGAAGTCACGCTGTGCAGGTTCACCGTATTTCACAGATTTCAGCTCTATCAGAGTTTCTAGTTTAGTATTTAAGAACGTTTCCAACTACCACAGTACTTACCAAGGGATCAATAGGTACTTTCTGCCCCTCCTCCCTATTCAGTATTTTGTGATGGTTAAAAAAAATAAAAATCAGTAATTTGATCTGAAGCAGAGCACAGTTTCTGGGAGCAGAACGACCTTGTTTGCCAAGGTTTTAGGTCTTAAAACTGAACTGAAAAAATGAAAATGAACCAAATTGCTACCCAAAAGGCACAGAGCAGGGAGGAAGTGTTGACTAAGACACAGCAGTAAAGACAAAGAAAAAGCCATAATGGTCAATGCAATTATTCCTCAAATGAAACAAAATGAAGGTCAGGGGCACTTGCAGTACCTTATTCTGATTTCTTGCTTCAAGAATGGAATAAAAGTTGCTGCAGGCCCTTCTTCTTTACTTCCCTGCTGTCCTTTGCACAAAGCCACTTGTCTTTCCCACATTTCCCCAAGTTATTATGCAGCACATCTGCATCAACGCTGAAGAGCTCTTAGTACCTCGCATTAGCACAGGCTCAGAGGAACTGCAGGAACGTGAATGGTAATTAAGGCACGCGGTTATATGAACAGTAGTGCTCATCCAGGCTAAAGACGTTAACAACAGGTTTCCGTGACCACATCTGAACTGAACAGTGATAGAGAGATGGTCCACAACAGCCTTCAACTAGGCCACCACAATGTAAATGGTATCTGTCAGAGACAACTACAGCATCGTCCGTTGTGTACAGCACGAGAGGAAATCTAAAGTACGAGAGATTTAATATATTTGCTTCTTGAACACTCAGTTTTCCACAAAGAGAAAACTATAATAAACCAATAAATGCTTACATAAATTTAGGTGGATATTTGGTAGTTTATCTTAATTAAAGAGAAAAAAACCAAACCACTGAGATGCATTGCCTCTAATTATGTGTGACACGTGGATTTTTGCTAAGACTCCTTGCCTCTCTGGGGGGTCAGACAGCCTTGCACAAGCCACTGCGGTACCCAGTCCTGGTTACCTGAAATCCTGTCACAGATCATCTCTGCTTACACGTACCAAATGGTCTGCATCACTGACAGACAGATAGTGGAATGGCGACTGCTGTTTCTACCCCATCAAATCATTTCATATTTTGCCTGTTAAACTCAGGAAACTGGTTTCCTTTCTACCTATCTCTTCTTCAGACAAGTAAATACTGTTGTAAGTGCAAGGAGCTATAGATATTTCAAAATCTACCCAGTGTAACAGCATTTGGGTCCCACATGCTAACTCCAGACCGTTCAGGAAATGAAAAAGCAGCAGCAATGTTTTCTCATGATTCCTCTGCTTTACATTGAAGAATCTGTCTGATAAGCAGTTACCAAGCCATAGGGCAGTTTGCCCTATCAGAGCGGCAGCACTTGTCAGAAATAGAACAGAGATATCAATACCCACACCCTTTGAGTACACCCACATTTTGGGTGTCATCCACCCCCCTCATCAGTAGGAAAAACAGGAAGGTCAAATATAGGTTACTGCCTTCATTATATTATCTTAATAACAATGTTTCCTCTCCAGTTTGGTAACACTTGAGCAACAACATTGACACACTCAAGTAATCTTTTAATTTTCGGGTAAGATGGGAAACTGAAATGGGGCCTTTCCAGTGGGAGACATTCTTAAACTAACACCAACATTTTTGGCTGAAATTCTTTTTGGACAAACACTTCTGATAAGCCTCCACTTTCATTTTGGCTACCGTTTTTTGGCAAGGAGGTGCCAAGCAACAGTGGCAAACAAAGTTGTGTGTTTGTCAAGTTAATTCCTATTTCAGACCACTACCTTACTGGTACTGCTCTGGCTCTGGGTAGGCTCAGACAGAAGCAGCTGTTTCCAGAGAGCAAGGAACATGATTTACCAGCTGCTCTGAAAGGGGGGGACCAGTTTACCTACCTATAGCCTGTGGCTAGTATGTATGTACAGAGAAAGTAATTAAAGAGAAGTTACAATAAAGTTTCTGAGCTGGTTTTGACTTAGCACTGCAGGACTTCAGTTTGCACCATAGACAACAAGCATTTCATGCACAATTTCAGGCCTTTAACTGTTAAACCTAGAAATTTTGCCTAGGCCGTAAGAAACAGGCATCATCTATCCATTAAATATGAGCAGCAAGAAAGACTGGAAATCATTTCCCTCACAAACCACAACAGAATAGAAAGGGACTGATGTTGACACCTGCTGCTCTTCTAGATGAATTCTGGATTTGAGGAACATGGCCATGAGATTGATATGAAAAAGCAGAGTGCTAATCTGTTCTATCATTCTTTTAAGCTCAACAAGAATTCAAGGGTTGGAAGCCCAACAGTACCCTTAAACCAGACTTAGATATGCATATTATTCTCTTTTACCATATTATTATTAACTAAGGAGCAGAACAGGAAAACCTGTTTTTAAATAACATTTAACCAACAACAACCATATGTAGCTAGGAAATGTCTACAAGAGCAGCGTGAGGCCCATCTCTGCACAGAACAGATTTCAGCTGTATTACGAATAACCCTGACATACTTCGGCTGAAGTGTTGATATATCCCATACATAAGATATAAAGAGTAGCAACTCTTACCTTGGATTCCTCCTTGTCTTGCTTCTTCAAGAGGTTTACTCGAGGTCTGAGTTTCCTTTCCAGAGGTCATTTTCTAGGCAAAGACTCCTGATGGCAGCTCAGCCCTCACTGATTACTGAATGCAGTTTGAGTGGAAGCATACAGATGCCAAGAGGAGACTCGTTACAAGCCAGGCATCAGGTGGTATCTAATTGGAGCCAGGTTGGGCAGTAAGAAACATCTAACCTAAGCACTGGTGGGTAACTAAGACACTCTTTCCTGGTACTACATAACCTTTTGTCTGTATCATTGCTAGCGGGCTTAACTGTGCAGGCTTGGAGAACCCAGGGGACTCTACCTCAGTACTATACAAATAGTCTGCTGCGCTGAAAGGTCACTGTTAACCTTCAGTGTGGACTGGCAACAACTCTGCACAGTGCAGAATAAACTCTAAGGGCCTGAAAAGCAGACCCTGTTGCTCAGTACAATCCCTTTTCCCTTGCTTTGTTGTTCTCCAGCTTGCAGGGCTGGGGCAGTGAAAAGAAACGGCAGTTACCAGCCACATAGGTACCAATGCTTCTCATGTCCTCAAACAGGAACTATGCTCAGTGCCAGCAAGCGAGGAGAGCAGGAAGGGCTTATCTTGGCCTTCACCCTGAGGTCCACAACTCCTTGCTGCCCTGGGGTTACAGGCACAGCTAAGGGGCGAAGCCTCTGAAGTAAGGCAGAGCTGACTGTTACAAAACAAAACTAAAACCAGCATTAGGGTCAGTCACTACCATTCACCCGCTTCCTAAATTAACAACAGCACCAGTCACAGGTGGTTTTATAGTGCAGCTGCGATGTGTGGGGCATGCTCACTGTAGCTGAGGTGAAAGGAGAGAGAATAGCTGGGGTTTTGCTCCCCAGGAAGAGGAAGGAGATAAAGTTGTGATGCTAGGTCATGTTGGGCTTCTGGAAAGTAAATGGTTGCTAGGGGCCTGCAGGGCTGATGGACTGCTTTTTGTAGGGGAAAGGAGACTTGTGTGGAGTAACTAGGTTTTGGAAGAGGAGCAGGAATGAGCATCCTGCCTGTGACTAGGTTATTAACAAAATGACAACACTCCATCTACTGAGAGAAAGCTGAACAACTGAAAGGGCAAAGAACTTTTAGTCAAACTGTTAGCCAATCTCTATTGTTTGTTAGCAATTCTCTAATTTCAGTGGCTAGCTCAGATCTTGGATGAGGGAAGCTGAGAGCCATAGTTATTTCCAGATTTGTGCACTCTTGGATCATGCACGGTGCATATTTAATCTGTTTCTAGAAAGGACAGATAATCGTATTTCCATCAAATTAGCTAGTGCGCATGGTACAGTGCTCATCCTGTCCTTCCACCAGCTACCAAAGGACAGCTGACACCTGATCTGGCACAAAGCTGCTTGGTGCAACATTAAGAGCAGATGTGCAGCCTACCAGTGCTGCGTGCCATGCGGCTGCGGCATTTCTGTCCGACACAAGGGCCCAAAAGGCAGATTTACAGTGTCGTCGTATTCTGACTGAAAGCACAGAGTAAATCTGACTTTTAGATGTAAAACTCTTAATAGAAATCACTAAGACCTCCCAGCAAAATTCCAAGGAAACAGACTCACCATCCCCAAAACTTCTAAGAGAAAAGACAAAATCCTCCAAAACTACTGGGCTTAGAATGTACCATTTTACAACCAGGGGTTTCCACAGACCCCCTTAAGGATAGAGGGAGTACCTCTGTCTGGGGATGGGGCAAGGAGGGAACAGATATCCTAAGAAGTTCTTTGAAATCAGAAGAAATTTTACTTATTAGATCTAAGAGAACCAGTGTTGTGCAGATGTGAAAACACAAAACAGCACATATAATCCCGGTTTTGCTGCCCTTACCATAATTCAACTAACCCACCAAATCAAGGGCAGAAATACGCAGAAGTAGCCAGCGTGTTAATTGGTGCAATACTGAATGAACTATAACTGCATCAGTGGTCCTTTGACTTAAATTCTCTTTGACTTTGAAATTCCGGGATTTGCTGCAGCCCCTGCCTCAGGGTAAATGGGCCCAAAGCACAGCTAAAGAAATTCTAGCATAAACTTGAATGAAATTTTCCAGAGTGTGGGATCACACATCTGGATTGTTCACAGAGCCCAGGCGAAAGCCTTTAATAAAAAAATCACTGAGTTTATGAAGCAAAGGTATGACTTTTTCAAAGTCATACCTCATGTTTCCATGCAGTTTCCCCACGCATCATGGGCAGTTTGTAAAACACCTTGACATAAGGAGCTGAAAATCCTTCTGGCTTGCTATGTATTTTTGTGATTATTCAATCCCAGACTCTGTCTAAACGAGCTAGTATTGTGTGGTGGTCCGATCAATATTTGCAATGGAAAATCTTGGCCAAAAGGACAAATTATATTGTTGTACACGGTGTCATTGCCTGTTTTGTAATACAACTGGATGTCTCTTGGCAAGGGGGTTGCAGACATGAGATAACGCTCACACTCAATGCAGGGAGCATGTGGGGGAGTTTAGTACATTCCCTTCCACTTTGCGAGGGCACAAATGCTCAACAGCTGCATCTATGGAAGAATTGTTCTGAAATTTTAAGCCAAAAACAGTCCATGGAAGAACTTCTTGGGAAACTGGTGAACTTTAACCTTCCTGGGATAAGAATGTTAACATAAGTGTGAATGAGAAAGCTTTCAATGCACTGATGGACGTGAGAAATGCTTTGTCTTTAGAGAAGAGATGCAGAGCCCTTCTTGTGTCTGAACCCCTCGTGAGGAAGGCAGACATGAGCCGCACTGACTTTATTCTGCTAAGTGGCAGCTAAAGGTTTTACTACGGTCAGTGCTCAATTCAGCAGCCATGGGGGGATTCAAAACCAAAGAGAAGCTCTTATTCTAGTGATAGACAGGATCCGAGAAACACATCCTCCCTGCTCTGCAGGGTCCTGTGCCAGCTTTAGGCAGAGCGCTTATCAGCACAGGCCCTAAACTTAACTTATGTCTGCTCAGTCTGTGTCCTGTATCCTCAACACACCATTTCTTGATGCTGACACCTTTATTTCCCACCCATGTATACTACCACTGCCAGGCCAAGATGGTGGTTTTAAGCTTTCAAAATTGATATTGTACTTGAAGTGCAAGAGCTGTGGAGTGCTGGACTATTGGCAACAAGCACATTTCCCAAGGATGGGATGTTCTCAGAGTCCTAGAAGTGCCAGGACTGTCCAGTGCTACAGTATGTACCGAGAAATAAAGTCTTGTCTATTGCCCGCGTGGTGTTTGGTAGAACCCTGGCACAGGACTACACAAAGCAATCTTTGCCAAAGATGACATAGTCTTCTCTTGCTCTTACTTGAGAGCAGGTGAACACTACTCCTGTTTACCCACTCAGTGACAAGCATGACTTAATTTCCTATCTTCCTGCTTCCTTTATCCAGGTGGGAAAAAAAAATTCAGAACTTGTCACACACGTAGTGATTAACTTCATTCATAAGAGAGAAGGAGCGAAATATTTATTAATATAAAACAGTGATTTAACAAAGTTAGTAGTGAATGTGTTTTATGAGACTCGATGGCAAGGTACACTTGATTATATACTGCATTGAGGCCAGGGTCAGACAAGCTGTCAGGGAGACCCTCCCCTTGAGTCACAAGGCTCAGAAAGGACCCCCTCAGAGAGGAGTCTAGGTGTGTCTGGATCCAATCCCAGTCCCAGACTTGGTCAATGGTTTATGTCTAAAGGATTATATACGCCCAATCAATCCTTTTAATCACTTAGCTAAGATTTCAGTTTAGCATGCTAGTAGTTGCTTACCAAGAATCTGTTGTGGCAAGGAATCTCTCAAGGTCAATGAGCAGAACATTAAGAGAGCATCCCCACCCAAGGGGAGATCCTGGTGTGCAGCCCCCTGCCGTGCAGGAGAGCTCCTGGGCTGTCCACTACTTGTTGGGGTAAGATAACTGACCTACAGTCCTATTCGCATGGGAAAAAAATATCTAGGTCCCCACTCCAGACAGCGTTTTGTCTGTGTTGCCAGCCATCCCCCAGGATGGAGCAGGAGCCAGAAGGGGGAGAACATACCACCACAGAACTCTGTTCAAAAGCAGTGTCCTCCTTTGGTCTACAAAAGAGTGCTTTTGCACACAAGGCATCACTAGGTGCTCCCAAGCCCTCTCCCCCCCTCCCCAGTCAGTGGTTTGCTTAAATATTTTATTTGCATGAAAAAAATGGATTTCAGTTCTTCAGTCACAGCCTGATGCTAGCAAAGGTCTGACACCGCAGTTACCCTGTGAAAAGCTAAAGTTATTACTTGAAATGGGGCAGGAGCCCATTTGGTGAAAGGAGCTGCTGCCTGAAGCACCACAGGTCCAGGATGAAGGCAAAGCTGTCCATTCTCTGCAGCGTCCACAGGAACAGCTCTGTGGCCCCACACTGCTGTGGCAGTTACCAAGAGTAACCCATGTTTGCAGGCTTCTCACTGGCAAAGAGAGAAGTTGTTTGAACTCAAAACCTTTGATGTGAAGCATGACCATTCAAGAAGTAAAAAGAAAAAAAACGTTGTCTGTTGCATAGTGTTAAAAAGTTGAAACTTTGCAGAAGCGGTTCTTTGCTTGCTCCAGCAGGATCTCCAAGTGAGTCTCTGTCAGGTCACCAGACTTGAGCTCTGATCATCTCTCATTCGCGTGGTTAAAGTTCATGTCCAGGTTTGGTCTGCAAAACCCCGCTGTGCTTTTAAGTTATGAGTAAACCATACTGGATGTTCATCTGCGGTGTAAATCCACAACACAGAATACAGCTGAACAGCTATCCTGGAGCCTAGACATGGAAGGAAGTAACAGCTGCCGCCAGGCACAGATCGGTAGAGATTACTGCAGTCACGGCAAGGACTAAGTCAAAGGAATATGCCTGGACTTAAGTACGTTATCATGACAACAAAACCTGTATCATGAAGGCAATTGCCATGGTGAGGAAGTAAAGAAACAGATGGGCCAACTCTGCATCTCCTCTCTACCTCTGCTACTGCAGCCAGCTGTCAGGCCACGAAACCCGCCTGGGGGCAACACACAGCCAAGGAGCAGCTCTACAGCTGTGCGTCCTGCTTCCCCAGCACTGCCCTCTCCCTCAGCTAGTAACAAGTAGCTGGGCAATTTACCCTTATTTTGGAGCACTACTCCCTGTGATATGCTATTCAAAAGGAAAAGTGACTTGTCGCAGGACTACCTTAATTTTTTTTTTTTTTTGCAGATATTCTGTTCACCTGGAAGTAGAAGGGCAAAGTTTGCACCTACTGCTATGTAGGGCATGGCAAACTATGACACTGCCCCATTAAAATCAGATCAACCTAGACTTCCAAAAAGCACCAGCAATGTAATTCTGGTCTATGCCACTGATTTTGCTCTCTCCTAATCAGTCACAATACTGAGCAGTATCACCAAGACAGACAAACAGCAAATCCAAGACAAGAGAGCCCTACGATAGAAGTGAAAGATTAGTGCTGAAGCAGTCCAGAAATATGAGAACGATATGTGAGACAGTGGGAAACAGGGTAAGAGTGCCAGCATCTTATCACCCAACAGCCATGCACAGCCTACAGCAAACAACAAATTCTGCTGCTGCTTTATAGGTCACTGCATCATTTAGCAGTTTGGCAGACAGGGGAAGCTTTGTGCCAGCATCGGTTTAGATGTAGTATAGATGTCAGTTTGCTCTCTTGCCTTTTAGCAACATCCCAAGTATACATCATGTTTGCTTGCCCCCAGAAGACCTTTCATGTACCCAACAGAGCTCCGAAGGAAACAGGTCAGCTATGAGAAGGTGCAGGGATCAGCAAGGGAATGATTAGCAAGATGACTTTTAAAAAAGAACGTGGAAGTAGGCTTATTGTATGTATAAAGGGCAGCTGCTCTTATCAGCGAGGGTGGCACTGAAGAACAAAAATTGTAAAATTCAGAAGCTCAGGCTGCAATATGCTAAGCACTGCATTCATCCAAGTGTGTGCTTTTGCTACAGGACAGCACGCAGGAAAACCCAAGATCCACTGCACTTAAAGACTTCAACTGGATTTCAGTGGGATTTATCTCAGGCCTAAGATTAAGTCAGTTACAAGATCTACTAACTGTATCGTGAAGGCTATCACTACCACTATGATCACAAGTACTTATCTCAAATCTCAACTGAAACTGAAAAATCGCACGAGCTGTCCTCTTGCTGTAATCAGGACAGATTTTTTTACTAACTTCATTAAATTGAGCATGGTAGCCCCTTCCCCCCCCTCCCCCCCGGCCCTGTTCAATAAGACAAACACACACCTGATCATGCCTTACTAGACTATAGTCTGAATGAGACTCTCAAATTCTTGTGAGCCTCGTATTATGTTGCTGAAGGCAGTAAAGCACGGGACTTGCACTGCCATGTACTGAAAAGTCATTTGAATAGCAGCAAGAAGAAACAAAGCTCAATTAAAAAACACCCTTAAGGCGATTCTAATCCCATGTTAAAAACCCCTGGATCAGGTCAGGCTTGCTGCTGCAGGCAAGCTACACCACTTGTGTGCTCCAGGAAGCGTACACATGTTCAATTACTCTTTGAGTAATTTCCTATGCCCTCTGTACTGAGAGCTCAGTGACTCTTCAGCAGAAGGCAGCAGACCCAGGTGGTTCGGATGAGTGTCCACTTCAGGTGTGCAGCCAGGGTGAACTAAACATACTGCTAGCTGTCTGAAGCTGGAAATCAAACTTCTGGCAAGCAACATACAGAAAATATCCAGCCACTCCCTTAAACAGAAACATAAACCTTTCTCCCTCCCCAAATCACTCAGTGTTGCTAGTATTAACAGCTTCACTGGCTGAAGTAGTAACTGCTGAAAAGAAGTAGCTACACTTCACAGATAGCATTATCAGCATTTGACAGCATAGTGAAACATGAAAACGTTATCAATGTACTACAGCGTAATCAGTCCTACAGAGCTTCTATCAAGTTTATCAACAGGTACCCAATATTATTTATTGGTTCTGTATTTCCCGTGTTGTAAGATCTTACTGTAACAGAGCTAAATTTCTGTACACTTTGCACTACAGTAGGCAAGTTGCATCAGATTAAGGAGGTTGATAGGAACTTTCTACATATTGTATAAAACACATGGGGGAAAAAACTCGTAGGAGCAGTCAGCTACATCTTAAAAACTAAGAAATGCAGCACTTGGCTTGCTAAAGTAGTAGCAGGATTGCCTTACACCCAGCTACAAGATAGCCAAGAGGAAATGCAAACAGGAAATGAAAGTGTCAGACACAGAAGCCAAAGAAAATAAAAAAGCTGGAAGGAAACTAGGTCATCCCCTGTCCCCTAAAAAATCACTGGCAGATACAAGCATATCAGAAAGGCCAAATTACAGTGACACAAACATACCTGGCTAATGCAATCCAAAGCTTATTCATTCTCTCAGTTGAAAAAAAAGTACTTCCTGATGTATCAACCTGACTTCACTTTCTGCAGTTTAAGCCCATGATTTTTTCTTTCAACAGTTACAGAAAATATATTCAAATACATGAAAGATTTCCCCAAAGAGGAAAGGAAGAAAACTAGTATTCCCTTTGCTAGAATGTTGACCTTAAAAATCATTCATACAAACGGATTATGTGCCTGAGTAAGAAAGAAGGCAGCAGTTAATCATTGATGCTAAAGTGAAGGAGAAATTAAGAATTTATATTTAAAGCGTTAATGAGAATGGTGTTCAAATTTAAGTTTCAGGAGTATAAACCAGCTAGGAAACACAGGAAATGGGGCAGTGAGAAAGATAAAGGACTATAGTGCAGATCAGAGACACAGAGCAAGTCAAACTAACACATGGCTTGGATAGGGTCTACACCTCAAATTATATTTTTGAGCACTATTTACTAAATTACACTACTGAGCAAACCAAGCTAGCTAGTACTAGAAGCAATGGACCTGTGGTACTCCTAGCATTAATTAAGCAAAAGTTATTTATGGAATTTTTCTCACTAGTCTTAAGTAGCCCGTACTAATCTGCATGCTGCCATGGCTCAGTTGGGTTCGTTACTTGAGCTTACCTCAGACTAGTTAGTGGAGGTAACTTGATGTTACAGTGCAGAGTAAAGTCCTATGCTAAACAGGGTTCAACAGCAACAGCTAGAAAAACAACTAGCAACTGAAAGTGTATCACAGGAAAGAAAAACTCTTTCAGAAACTTTGTTTTGTGCAATACAGAAGTCTGCTTTAAAACCTCCCCATGTCTGATTCTTGCAAGATGGGACAGTCTCAATCTTATTAGACTGGGATCTCACCACGCATATCTAAAATATGCAATACAACAGGAGGCAGATAATCCTTAAATTCATCAACGTCTCTGATGGCAGATTCTGGTAACAGGCTTGCTACCACGTCTAGGAAATTTAACACCAGAGTTCCATGAGGCCCTTCAGATTAAGCTACACACCATACTAAAACTGAAAATCTAAGCCCCAAGGGCACATAATCTGAAACTCACCTTTAGAAATTAACAGAGAATTCCAGAAGTATGCTTCTATAGCAGTGTAACAACTCTGAGAAACTTAAATCCCCCACAAGATACACTGGCCTTAACAACAGACTATATTAGAATTATCTTTTCCTGAGTGATGCTTCTTTGTGTGTTTGAGAGTATTATGCTGATATCAGTTTGGCTGAGCAAGGCTGCTATGATAAAGCACATCAGCAACTGGTAGAAATTCTGAACACTCACAACTGCTGCAAAGAATGATTCAATTGAAGTCATAGAAAGCAGAGCAGTGACTAAGCATCTAAGTAACATAGACAGATTAATGCATAATTAACATGTAGCAGTTCCAGTGCAGCTATTCACCCCCACTGTTGGGAGGCGACAGATTCTTTCTTAATTGTATTCATATGTTAACTTTCCACCAAGTTCAACCAGGTTGTGTTGCTCTACTATTGTTTCAAACAAAAAGAACAAATATGATACAATCAAGCTTCCACCAAGCCTTAAATACAGATCTATTTAAGTGAAGTCACTTAAAACTGGTGCTTTCATACTACAGCTTATGCTTCTAGCGCACTGGGAGTCCATTTGAACAAATACACCGGAATCATAAACAGAAAACAAGACATGTTTGTAGGGAGGATATACAGAGATTTATTTAATCAGGTTTACTATTTACAGTTGAGATCACTTTCACATACTACTTTGCTACTCTACATAGCTACATTGTTTCCAAACCAATTTAAGATCTACAGTCTAACAGGTCACTCAACACATAAAACCGCTCTTCATAGAAAAATGAAATATTTCATTATAGAACAGTAGTGCATACATTATACTCCTGAAAAGCCAGCTTGTATTTTAAACCACTAATGTCTGAAAGATTTGATCTCTGAAGGTCAAAACTGCAGTCACACCATCCTAAGATTTTGGTTAGTTTTTTTTTTTTTACCTTTTTTGATATATATAAAGTGTACTGGACTTCACTTAAGTGTTTAAAAGCGACACTGGCGAGGGGCAAGATTAAAATATTGTTTCCTCAAATCAAATACAGCTGGCTTCCTTTGTATAACTTTGGACAAGAAAGTTCCATGTAGTGAAGGTTTAAAAAAGTCATCTATATGCAAGATTCAGCCAGTTAATGCTTAGAGGTAATCTACCAAAGTAGGCACACATCCTTTGACTTCCATATCAACCAAATTACACTCAACTTGCAATGGTTCTGAAATTAGAAAGTTTACTATCATACTAAAACATTTAGATACATGAATAGCTGGCTAAAACAGTGAAAGTCACAGGTAATTATATGGGTGTGTGTAAAGCTGAGTTGTTTTGCCCGTCACCAGTGTACAGTACGGATGTCCTCATCTGTGAAAGGTGTGCTTTGACTAAGCTGAGGGCAAGAAAGCTATCGCAGTAGACCCGGCCCATTCACCTTCCACATAAAGTGAGATACGATTGAACTACGTGTTCGCCTTGTCTTCTAGGCATAGGTTCCGCCAGTGATGAGAAGTTCATAGGCAGGATCCCGACTCCTCCTACATAGTACTATACAGGCACACAACATGCCCAGAAGCTATGGAGAGAAAAAAAGAGAACAAGCTGAGCGAAAGGCACTTCAAGAGATTTAACCTCAGCACAGGAATTGTCAGCATGCTCTGAAAGACTGTAATTCTCCCTAAGGAAAATGGCAACAAATGCATTTTTCTTGAAAAAGCTTCTTTTCCTCATGCAAAAAGCGAGGGCCACAACTCCAGCCTTATTTTCTTGCAAGATTGTCTTGGACATCTTTAATAAAAGTTTTTTTGGTCGATCACTTGTATTCTGCCTCAACAATTCAGATGGAAGAAATTACTGATTTTTTTAATGAAAGGTACTAATTCTTAGATACCATATCTAGCACGAAAAAAATCAAAGTGAAATTCAAATGCATTAGCCTCTAATTGCCATGATAAGAAAGAGCAAAACTTCAGAGTTTTATGAATGTACTTCACCACTGAAGTCTCCTTCAAATGCTCGATCTCTGTTAACATGACATATTCGAATGCTTATGTCCAATGTAAATTATTCACTTCTAGACATCTTCCTGTTGTTAAAATTCACAGTACCATGACTGTGCTGGCAAGTTTACCAGGAATTTAGGGTATGATCACCCGATATACATTTACAAGATTTTAATCAGATGGATGTAATCAGGAATGTAGGACATGACATTTTGCAGAAGCTGCATGTTCACCTGTACCTACTGAAAAAAATAAATCCGGTGTAGTATTGTGTTCTATAGTCTGCAGTAATTGGCAACAGCTTCTAGTAAAGAAAGAGGTTGTAATGATGTGGTCATATGCAGAGAGGTTTATTCCCAGATACAAACATTTAATGTGGCTCCTGTCACAGCTCTGGATTATAGAGCATCACACAGAAGGTAAGTTTCCAAAAAAAAAAAAAAACCTAAACCACCAAACCCTCCCCAAAAAACCTTTGAACAGAAAGTAAACTAGAATAAAGTGGGTGAGCAGACAACCAAGTATAAAACTTCATTGATACAGCAAAAACCCAGTGAAAATAAAGCACTAGAACAAAAGGAGAAGTGCTCACTGTAATGAAGTTTGATGCAAACATCACATGTGTAACAAGTTTTAAAACTAAATGATGGTACATGCAAAATAGTACTCAAGTCTGCTGAAAGACTGACTAGAGAATGTTTTAAAACTCCTAACTCTAAATAGCAGTGATAAAAAGAGACATGATGAAATTCTAGTATAAGCTTTTAATTTCCTGGAAAGGAACAAGCTGTAAAGATTAATAATATTCTTTGTCTGGAGTGCATTATCTCCTTCGGATCTATGGCAGAAACCATCTCAGGTTCAAAAAAGAACATGCAGAATAACCTAGAGTATGGCACTTCAGCCTGTTAGTAAAAACAGCACCTTTTTTCACTTTCTATCAGTACTTGGGTGGTTCCAGCTCAGACTGATTCCAAACAGATCTTATTATAGAATGGTTTGGGCTGGAAGGGACCTCTAAAGGCCATCTAGTCCACCCCCCTGTAATGAGCAGGGACATCTTCAACTAGATCAGGTTGTTAATGTTGTTATATCCGTAAGAGAAAAAACAGTTACACGAGAGAATGACTCTTCCTGGGCACAACACTTCTAAGTGAAGAGGTAACATCCACAATTAGAAAAAACACCTTAAGTTAGACTCGTGAGATGGAGAGTTTATGGCAGTTGCCACTGGCTACAGAACTCTGAAGAAGGCTTGCAGCCTGCAAGTACAAAAAATTCATCTTTTTCTCTGTTCAAAACAAGGATTAAATGAAGTGTGCTGCAGAGAAACACTTCCTTTAGTCTTTTGCTATAATTCATTCTAGCCATGTATGTAAAATAAATAAAAGTAGTTCCATCACATTTGCAGTTATTCACACAAAGATAATCCTGTTCAATGACTCAAGACATTCAATATACAGTTTTGTGTAAAATCTGAAACAATCATGTAAACAAAGTTTTGAGTTACTATTTTGTAAATATAAATATTTAAAATATTTATATCCTTCAGGCCACTGAGCATATTCCTAGAATTCACTTTAAACACAGAAGTAACTCCCATATTTGAACTTTCTCTACAGAAATGATGTATGATATAATTATAAAAAATATGTCAGCAGCTCTAAACCCTTTTCTAAGGCATTTGATTCTGTTTCTCTTCAGTTGCTGCTTAATATTGTGAAGAAAAATATTTCAGAAGTTTGTACTGACTCTGATCCACACACCCTCCACGCAACCTTCAGAAAAGTTTAGAAGTCAGAAGGTTTGTTTAGGTTTTTATTTGTTTATTTTTAAATTTGCCAGCTAGCAATAACTATATCCAACCTTTCAAACCAATTTGCTTTTTTCATACAAAAAAGCTCACTGGCTGTACATACACATGCCAAGCTCAGTAACTTGTAAACGATCACTAACTACAAAAGCTATCTTTAACAATGAACTTTGCACCTAATTAAGCAGCATTTCTATTGCACTGCAAAGCCCTTGCTCCCTTCAGTTTGCCTCCTACTTATTAATAGTTTTGTGCTGTCACTGTGGTTGAGGCCAGGGAATTATTGCACATGTGAAGATCCCCATGGTAACTGAAACATGAACATACCAAAAATTACTTCTATGCAGAAAGGACTTAAGTTTTCCACAAATTCCAAGCCTTGCAAAAATTCTCCTCTTCTCAGCCTTTTCATTTTAAAGAAAGTACTGAAGGCTAAATTTGTTGAATGTACGAGGTAATGAACTTTGGTCAACATGATTGCATTAACATCCAAAATAACAATCAGTTCAGAGTGGACTCTATGCAGTGAGTACAGGAAAGGTAGTAAAATTCACCAAAATGCAAGAAAACCATAATTACTCCTCTAAGTTTACAGGACATGACCAAGGTAACAGGTCATTTGCTGAAGTTTATGTTCTTATCTCCATTTCAATTATCCCACAGACTATTTTGCTGAGAATCAGGCTAAGTACATACTTAAATTCTTTATTACAAATACAAGGATGTCAAAACATGTCTTGAAGTTTCAGGAGATAAATAATAGAATGTCTGAATACTGCTCAGTATCAGCTTGAGTGAAACCAGTGTCTTTTTAAAACATGTGAATTTACAACCATTTAAACTGTGAGGCAAAGTTACAAGAAGATAACCCCTGGCAGACTTAAATGTGATTACCACTCAGTGAATATTACTAGAAAGACATTTCAAGGGTATTCCCAACACCCTGTATTCTATATTTAACTTTATTCTATTCATTTTCTAAACAGGTATCATGTCACTTATTTTAAGCAAAAAGATTTCAAAATGCTACACTGCAGCACTAGCAAAGAAATTTCTCTGATGTTCTTATTTTCTTAACAAACTGTTTATACGGTATGTGGTTTCTGCCAATAGCTTGATTACTGACAGAGAGACACATCAAAGAGCACCCGCTACAGAGGGGATACAACTAACATGCTTGCCTGGAATTGATGAGGCAGGAATAACAGAAGGATGCAAGCAGCCACATTTTCATTGCAAGCACGTGTCAAATTCTGGCCCAATCCCAGAGAGGATTGTAACTGTGCTGCATTTTGGGGCGTATCCATTAACCTGCAAACTCCAAAAGTAGGAATAACGCCTCCTCTTGAGATTTAGCTCACCCAGCCTCATAACATACATTGTTCTCCTACACAGAAAGTCTGCCACAGTAGCCATGGCTGTGGAAAATACATTCATTGACATTACACAAACATATTTGAGCATTCAAGGAGACTAATACTGCTTTAACAGTTAAAGTTTTAACAATGACAATTAAATAAATACCTTCCTTCATAAGACTAATTACAGATCTCACCAAATTTAAAGTTCCACAGCTGACAATTAAATAAATACCTTCCTTCATAAGACTAATTACAGATCTCACCAAATTTAAAGTTCCACAGCTGAAGTAATCTGGTTCTGGACAGTTCAACAATATCACTGTACACAGTGTTACCTATGAGTATATCCTTGTAGTGTTGAAATATAAATTTAACTGTATTTTCACAAAATGGTTTACAAATGATTATTTACCTTCAAACATACAATCCAGCTCAAAAGCTGCTTTAGCAAACAAGTGTCTAAACTGCCTGACTCAAGAGGAACAATGCTTGCTGAATTCAAATGCTATTAAGAGCACAAAACTAACTTTGAAATTAGTTTTCAAGTCTCTTGGGATTCAGCATATGTACTACATTTCCCAGAAGTCGTAACATTGGCACAGTCTGAAAATAATGTGATCAATGTACTAAGCTGATCAAATTGATAAGCATTCAAAATCCTGATTTTACAGATAAGTTTAGAGGACAGTCCTAATCTTTAAAAAAAAATCCAAATAAATACTGAAATACACATTAGTCTATTTCCTTAGTTACTTTTTCATGACCAGGGTAATTGTAACAGTTAAGGTTATATGGGAGACAGCGTGTGCTCAATTTTAAGTAGGCAGGGACTACACAATGCAAAGCTCAGTGGAAAAGAACACAACATATTGTCAAAACCCCTGGCTTATCTCCTGGGTGGTCTTGACATTATTTGTATGTCATGAAGCACAGTTAAGCTGAGGTACCTCTAAAATGCCATGAAGTACAAGCTATCTGTTTTAAAGCTGGAAATTAAGTATTATGAAAAAGTGTTAAATGCCATCAGAGCACAGTCACGACACGTAGATAATCAGTTTTCAAGCAATATTTTACTATTTACATTCTAGTAGATTACTAGAACGTAACACTGCATGTTAACACTGATTGTTCAGCTGTCTTCAAATCTAACAGAATGTAGATTAAGGTTTTTAAACCATGCATGGTTGAGAAATTCTGTGTTGAAATGTTTAGATCCTTTTGACTGATGCTCATTTATCCCCCAAACCAAGTAGTGACTGAGGCTGTCATCATCCTGTGCATACTTGCAATAACCTGGACAGTAGTTTAGAGTTTCATGTGAGAAAGTTTACAGCTAAAGAATACTCTTACCTGAATAGCAGCAAATGCTAATGCTGCCCAGATGACATACATCATGATCTCTTGAAGCTTCTTCACAACCAGAGCCTCACACCCCTGAAACAAGTAGACTTCTTATATATCCATCTGGCAACCGCATTTAGACCACCTCCCCCACCCCCCAAAAAAAAAACACTACAAAAGCATCAGAAAGGGCAGAAAGAGAATCCAAACACTAAAAGAGTCATTACTTAGTATATCACAGATGAAAAAAGGAGAGAGGATTCCACCCTCACCCCCCCATCTAGAAACCACATTTATTTCCTGTTAAATGTAAATACATACAAAACTTCATGCTCCCACTACAAATAAAATTAAATGACTGTCAGCAAAAGCATGTGGCTACGAAAGTTCATACTTTGGCTGTCTTACCTCAGAATAAAGGTCCATTGGGCGAGTCAAACTGCCAGTACAATTGCTGAGGGTTGCTTTGCAACAGCTAAGCGGCACACTGTTATTTTTAGTTTGTTTGAACCAGACAGTGTTCTCCCAGTCTGAATAGTTATGGATCCCACAGCAGCGCAACTGAAAAATCATACAGGTAAAGAGCCTTATCAGTTTGTCAGTCAAGAAGTGGGATGAGACACCAATTCTAACTGCAATACCAAGAACACAAGCACATTACGATTTTTTCCATTGCAAAAAAATACAGAAGTACTAAAAGTCTGAATCCAAACACTGATTCATAGCCAGCCAATTATACAAAATACATCTCCTCATCAATGATGTCATAATTCTACTAATTTCAACTGAGTTAAGCCATTTATTGACCAATCAGCTGTTTCCTAGATCTGTCAGAATGGAGGACAAAGTGCTACACAAACAGCAGAGCAACACAGCATCTGACTGAAAAGTTCCCAGGTGTCTGGCAGTCTCACCTGTCTCTGTACATAGTCAATAGCACGACTGGCTGCATCAGGGTTTGTCCCATTGTATCCATTGTATACTTTCCGAATGCTGTGATCAACTTCATCCTCCACCTGTGAAGTATTAGGACAGCATCTGCGTTAGCACACCAACAGAAGTAGTACAGGTCTAGGTAAAATAATTTTACTTCCAATTATAGCAAGTCCGGAAACCAAGGTAATTCCCTATCATTTGAAGTCAGCAGACTTTGGTAGTACTGCTTCTTAAAATTCTAACTTGCCTTTTGCAAAGATGCTGCTAGCTTGCAGCTAATGGACGAGGAAAAAATGAAGCATCTATCTTCCATAAGATTTTAGACAAAGTAGCTTTGCAACGTATCTCATAAAGGAAATTGCTTTTATTATAACACTGTGGCAGACATTCCATGAAGTTAAGGGCTCTCCATAAGAGCATGCATTCACCTTTCCACTTCTTCCTCCTCCTTCAAAGTTCCAAACCAAAACCATTATAACCATCCGGACTAACTTGTTCCCTTTGGGACCACAAGAATACAAGTCAGTCATACCACCTGCTCTTCCCATTCTGATTGAAGCACAGATAAATTCTCAAAGATGAGGTCTTTCGGCTCTCTGTTCAGTCCCAATCCCCCCACACCTCCTGAGAAACGCTGATGGCAGTAGGTTGTACATAGCAACAGCTACTGGAATAGCTCCTAAAGCTACTGCAGATGAGTCAAGCTGCTAAAGATGCTGTCAAGTACACATGTTAGAAACGGATGCTGTGCAATAATCATCACTTGTCACACAAAAAGGCATCTTATAATGCCCATTTTGGGGATATCTTCCTAGAACATTTTAAGTAATATGTTTCACTGTAAACCATTACTTAAATGCACACAAAGTTTGGTGTAGCTAAACATTCATACAATAGGAAGATTAGCTCTTTGGGTTTTTTTCTATCACATTCAACCAGAATTATATGCGAGGAATGTCATCTTAGGGCTGAGCATTAACTAAGCACGCATATTCTTTAAATTTGCAAGTTACAGTAGGAAGGTCTTGCCAACACGTCACTCCCTTAAATGCTTTAAGGGAAGAAATTTCTGCAGCAATAGCACAAGCTTCATCCCCCACCCTCCCCCAAGAACGCTGCTGGTTCTCTTTACAAGTAATGCTGTATCAAGACAGATACGATTTAAAGTAAATTTAGCCTGCGCAGGCAACTTGTTTCAGACTAGCTTAAAATCAATTGTTTGATTATTTAACAATTTTGAATCATATAACAAAGCAGCTTTCAATTTGTCATATAGGTTTTAAAATCATTTATTTCAGTGCTTGCTTGTATATCATTTGGCTTATGGTTCAATTAGGGCAACATTATGCCTGAAAGCCATGCAAATTATATACAATCCGAACAGAAGTCACCAGCTCTAGCTAACTGGCAGGTTTTATGAAAAAATGAAGAGAGTGAGCTACTCTACCCAGGGGAAAAAAGCCAGTAAGCCCTCAAACAACTGACAGCCTATTTAATCCCTACTGCCAGCTACAGAAAGCCTTACTTTTACCGGTAAGGTCCATTGCTGGCAGATTCTGCAGTAGGTCAGACTATCACAGTATGAGCTAGGCATGCCTCGTGTTGTTCTGAAGGAGTAGGAGTCTCAATTGGATCCACACATGCATATTTAAAAGGCATGTTGGAAAATTAAGCGATTTTAGGATCAGTCATTGTATCTTATCTTACAAGGACACAACGCCACTTTCTTGAGACACTATACTCAATCTACTGGTACCAACAGTTTTGATGAACAACTGCCATGACTTCAATTTTTCCTTTTGTTCATAAGGTTTTGTTTCTAAATTTGTGCAGTTAACACTAAAATAATTCTAAAATAATCTGGGTGCCTTTTTAAAAAAACCAAACCACCACTAACCAAAAACCCCTCAGATCTATACATGCCATGTCAGAAACAACAGAACAAAATTAGCAAGCCACAGAGCTGCGTTATTTATCCTGACAAAAATAATCGAAATCTAAACAGATTTCACTTTCCAGTTCACTGGTAATAAATTTGAGTTATTTCCGACATTCCTGCTGCACTTGAAAACAACAGTTTAAGATGCTGAGTACTGCGGGGTAGTAGAAAACTGCCATTTTTACTAAAAACACCTGCCTGTCCTTTCAAAAGATTTAAGATTTAGTTTTCAAATACTGACTCCCACAAATGGCTTAACATAAGACCATGCCACCCCCAAAAAAGAGACAACCTTCCCTCTTCCCCCAAGCTCTGACCCTGCATTACCTACATCTGTGAAACTACGATAGCAAGACAAAAATGAGAGTCAAGAGGAACATGCAGCTGGGACCAATCCAAACACTTGAGTGTTTCAAGTGTGTAATTTCAGATGGGCTAGGGAAGAAAGATCTATGCATCTGATTTTATCTGCTCTGAATGCTGTTAACTGTGAAAGAATAAGCCACTTTAAGACTGGAATGCAGAAGAGAAGATGACCACAGCTTAGTACAGATCAGATCCACAGTAATTCCTGAGTAACTACACTGTAATACAGTCTTTGCAAGTACTGGAGCAGAAGGCAACCATTCAAGTTAACCTGTAAGAACTCAACATGTTTCCCATTCTCAGTTGTACTTCCTTCCACTACAAGTCTCAAAGTCCCAAATGATCTCAGTGCACTGCCAAGACACCAGAAATCAAGTGCAGACCATGAGAAAAACATCCTGAATTTAAGCATCGCCGCTAGAGCATTTCTGTTGAAACAACCTATTCTAACATCAAATCAGATTTATAATGTGTAGTTCAAGGTCCTCACATTAGCCACTTATTCAAGGCAGCCTTCCTTTGTAAACCAAGTAAAAACTCTAGATTTTTACTTAATGGTTGTCTCACCGTTTCTTCCAGGATAGCAGGAAAGAATACTGAACTAGTAAGATGTGGGATGTTTAGAAGGCAAAAAAAAGGTAAATGGTGTTATAGTTCAGCTTACTCTTAAGATATCACTGGGATATCCTATAATGTGATCATACTACACATCACAGTTAAAAATGCCTTTTCTACTAATATTTTGGCAAAATTTAGATGCAGACATAACAAAAGCCAGTGAAACTGTGGAAGCTAGAAGTTTCTTTTTTTCAAGCTACATTGTGGTATCTCCAATACCATGTGGTATATTTCTGCCACATATTATGCTGTTAGAAATACAATTTTATTTCCCTAGTCCTTAAATTCCAGCAAACAAACAGTGGGAGAAGTCATAATTTCTTTAGCCATAACCCTTATCAACAACATGTATAAAGCTAGACAGTATACATTAACACATTCAATCTATTTGATTTTATTATTATGCAGCATTAGGTTGTATACCAAACCACAAGTCAACATTTAAGTTATTGGATATCAAAACAGTACATCCAGTGTTCAAATATTGTGTAATCTAAATCATTCACAAAGTCAAAGCATAAATAAATTAGAAGACCATCTGGAAAATGGAAAGGTACCAATTACTAGAACCCCCCTCTACTGTTCAACTGTTAGTGCTCAACTGTTAGGTATTTTTTTGGCCTCAGAGAAAAGTTTTTGCTTTGAAGAATATTGATGTTCTAAATTTTAAGATATCAATATTTCAAATTAGCCTACTTATAGGTTTGGTTTTATTCCCTTAAACAACCATTAACAATTCTACAGAATCAAATACAGTGAAGACTATACCTCTATATTTTGGTCACAGTTCTCAACAAAACATTTACTGAAATGGAGAAGTTATTACCTTTGCTCTGTAGATGTATCCAAGAACCACCACCACAACTTCAGTGACAAAAACCAAGAGCAGGATGATCACAAACTGTAAAATATAATCAAGTGTGTTTGTGCAAATAGTTTATACCTATTTACTTTCCATGTAGATTTTTTAATTTAAAGTAACTTTTCAGGTAAGGTTTGGATTTAACAGATAACTTAAAGCAGGCAGTTGACTAAATGAGTTCAGAATTAAGTTAATTCAAGAAACTAGTGTCATGGCTTCATCAACTATTAAGAAGCTGCCCAGCCAGGCAAGTGCTGATCATTAGGACTGAAACACCGCACTGGAGTGCTTTAATCAAGTGTTTCTTTCAATCTTTTTTCTGCTAGATAAATAGGAATGCCACATCAAAGAAGCTACCCAGTCTGTCAACTAAGAGTGGTAGATGGACTCAGGGAACATTTCTTCAGATTAAGCCCTGTAAGAACTGATGGAGACAGCAAACTATGCAATTGTCTTGGTAAATTTAGGAGCACTTTAAAAGAAAACTGTTAAAGAAGTCTACACAGTGTCAAAAAGACTCTGATACCCCACTGCCCCCATGGGGACAGCTTAAATACTGGCCTCTCTTCTACCTAATTCTCAAGACAAAGTTACAGTTAAAATGCTTGGGAACACATGATAAAATACTACAGACTGAGTGGTCAAATTAAGCCATACAGGAAAATATTTAGGCACCACCAGGTATAGTGGGAGGTGTCTCTGCCCATGGCAGAGGGAGTGGAACTAGATCATCTTGAAGATCCCTTCCAATCCAAACCATTCCATGACTCTATGATCATAACAACCCTCAGTTAAACTTGATGCAAGATACTTAAAACAAGAAGGCTCCTGCCTCACCATTCTCTGTCCGATTTCAGCTTTTCAACCTGAACAGATAACGGTGAGATTTAAAAACTGTTATGACTTAATTATATGGTTTCAAGGTTTTTCTAATGAGATAACCACAGTTATAAAAAAGGTAAAACTGAGGAGCCTTCTGCTGCCACAACCGGCTAATTTAACACCATTATTCAGAACAGAAAATAAGATGTTCTTAATGAAACATAAGGGGAAAACACTTAAGGCCATAAAGTAAGATTAGAACATACTTAAAAAAATATTATATAAGTCTATTAAAAGGGAAGACAGCCAAATATAAAACAGGAAAACACCATAATACAAAAACCTTGTAACTTACCGTAGCAAGTCCACAGCGACTTTCACGAATTGTGGCACAGCACCCAATGAGTCCAATAATAAAAAGAAGTGTTCCCACAGCTATGATAATAACTGCTGGAATTAGTGTGTAGACATCTTCAAAGAAGTGATCATAGTCATCATATGTGATGAACACATAGGCTCCCACGTAGCACAGTATGCCTGCTGCTGCCTACAATAAACACAATAATGTGATAAGTTTCTTCAAACACCAAACCTCCTTTCAGAAGGGCTACTTTGCAACAATTATTTAGTCAAACACCATGAAGTGGCCTTCCTCAGAAAACAGGTGGTTTTTTGAAATTTAGACATCTTTGATAGGTAATAGCATGTGTTTATTTGGAACATCTCAAATGCAGGCTAGCTGGTAGTTTTCAAATTACATTTAATCTAGGCAGATTTAGTTTTGACTACACTATGGAAGTATTCTAAGGTATGCAGTCAAGAAAGGAGGGTAACCACGCTATGAACACCAAAATCTTGCTCCCTGTTCTCAAGTACTTCCCTCCCATGGATTCTATCCCATCCAAACAGCAAGTTATTTGCTATTCAACAGCTTTTCAGAACAGGTATGCAGTTCTTTTATCTGCCATTATTTACCTACTACTTCCATTTTGCTGATTACTACCTATGATTTAATGTTAGATCAGAATAGATACACACACTGTGAACTCTAAGCTCCGCTAGGAGAAGATGAGCTGCTAGAAACAACAGCCTTTCAGAAGCATTCACAGCACTACAAAATCTGATTTGAACCAACAAAGCAAGTATTACCAAATTTAAAACACTAATTAGTTAGAAAGAACCAAATACCTAGAGACCCATGCCACAAAACTTTTAAAAGAGATATTCTCAGAAGGACCATTGTACAAAATAGTCTTTATTATACAGAAAAAAAAAATCAAAGGCACTGCAAATAAGAACTGCAGGATGGATCTACCTGCAGGATGGATATAGACTTAAAACACAACAACAAAGCACTCACATCAATCTGATATGACCTTACCTCCCTTACAGTTACACACACATCAATAACCAACACACCAATACCTTCATTAAGCTGCACAGACCTAGTGAAGGACAGACAGTTGTTGCTTGAGGAGCGAGCTAACGTACAATTATTTCAAAATAAAAGGCCCATATCAATATTTGCTTGATGGACTTTTTGCAATGATGAATATAATTTGAATATCGGACGCACTTTTCTGGTGTCTCAATACAAGGTTAAGCTAAAACAATCCACTCAGAAGATGCAATGACTAAACTGCGATCTGGGGAATTTCATTCTGCTGTAAAGGGTAGTGTCGCCATTCCATTACAATACAATCCATACCCTAGACACAACAGTTCACTCAACTGGATTATCACACATCAGCTCTCATCTGAAGAACACTGCAGGCTGCCTCCAGCCCTCCTTTCCCACTCAGCGGCCTTGTGGCTACCCAATACCTGCACTGCAGAGAGGAGGGTGGATAGTCACACATAGCTAATTCCAGTAGCTTGGTCATGCTATTGTAGAATCAAAGAATCAATTAATAATTCAGTCCAGGAGGGACCTCAGGAGATCATTTAGTCCTATTTCCTCCTCAAAGCAGGGTCAACAATGAATTCCGAGGAGGACGCTCAAGGCTTTGTCCAAAGTCTTAAAATTTAAGGCTGGAGATTACACAGGCTCCATGGGCAACCTGTTTGGTGTGGCACAGAACAGGACAAGATACAAGATACAAGATATACTAGTATTTCAGCACTGTTTGCTACTATGTATTAGATGTACTGCAATATTACTGCAACTGCTTCCTATAAAACAATACTCCATAAACACTACTAGAATAATACTTTATGTATGGAATATCCCCTGCAGCGTGTCATAGAAACACTATGTCAAAGGTATTATTAAGAGACAGCTCAAAAGTATCATCAGTTCTGCATGGATTTGAACAATATATTTCAACTCTCTGCTACTCTTTCTGCAGTGAAGGTATGTACTCCGCAGGAATCTTAAAAGCATCCAGGAGGCTCACGTTCATCTAATAAAAGGTGCTATGTAGATACAACAGTACTGAAACTGAAAATTCATTAACAGTCAGAGACCAACAGCAAGACACCTTCTCCAGACAAGAAATTCTAAAGTGAATAAGCTATTACAAAAATCGCCCCTTTACACAAAAGATGTTGAAATGCTAATCCAACTATACAAATCCTGGCATGTTAGGTACAACATGGCAAAATGCAGACATACAATTTCTGTACACAAAGCAAAGATTCAAAGTAGTGTCACTGAACAATGGAATGACATTAACTGTTGCCTAGCAATGAAGCATGCGAATGACAGGACAGTGATGTAATCTCCCATTTCTAAGAACTAAAATGCTTGTTAAAAATGTGGTATATTGCAGGGTGGCAGATGAAAACACACAGCTGTGGCTAGCATCAGGCACAGAAAACATACCATAAAACTGAAATCACAACCAGTTGTAAACTCCTTTGTCCTTCTCTGTTGTGTGAAATTTAAGTGGCTTCCTTCTTTTCTAAGAAAAATCTGATTCAAAAACTGCATGAGCACATATATGTAAAGGATATATTTAAATTAAAAAAGGTTAACCTTTAAGAAAAACGTCTACAGGTGTTAGATTTGCTTCCCTAGTTCAATAAGCATACACATTTTAAGAAACTTTGCTCTTCCACTATTATGCCAGATGAGTCTGACAAGTATAGAGATTAAATATTGTCTCAGAAACCAAGGCCACACTCTGTGCTTTTTATCAAAATTAGTATTTGTAATGATTATCAGAAAGGCAGATTTTTCTTTAGACTTTTCAGATTAAAGCAGCCTGGTCTGAAGACTTCACTAAATCCTTTCCACACGTGGTACTACAATGACTAATCAGCCATGACAGCACTTGGCCTTAGGTTTTGCTTCTAAAGAATGTTGTGGAACTGGTGTTTCTGTGGAAGAAGCTGCAGAATTTTGGGAACAGCAGTGTGCATTTATATGTCTAGAAACCTTGCACTAGAATCACGAGGAAGCTGAAGACATGAAGCAACCAAACCCTTAAAAATTATTGCTATCCCTTCCTCAGAATCACTTCAGCAGGTAATCTTTGGAGGAAAAAAAAAACAAAAAAGAAGTCCTGAAAGCAAAGTTGCCTGCTGGAGCTTTCATAAATTTTAAAAGCTATGAAGATTAAAACTCCTTTCCTGTGTATCACAGTAAACATTACCTTTGAACAGGTACAATACCTAATCTATCACAGGACAGTGAAAACAGCAACACTATCCAGTTCCTTTACAGAACAGCAAGTTTCAAATGCCTTCTTTTTTCCTTTCACTCCACAACCACTGGCTGCTTAGTGCTTTCTTCAGCCTGCTCTGAACTGGGGAGGGGGGAAGTCTCTACATCAACAATTTAGCTGGGATTAGGAAAGTGCTTCTGAAGCAACCTTTTTTGCTCATCTTCTGATGATTTTCACTTAGTACCTGCTGGTTTGCATCACTGAATCGTGTTAGGAATGTAAACTGGGACTCACTTCAGATAAAAACTAAACCAAAGATAACTGCTAGTAGGTGTTCAGTCATTGGGACCAGACTAGCCTGAGGTCCTTCCACCCCCTCCCCCCAATTTCGTAGTTTCAACTTCCAGTCCTCAGCACAATTTGGTTTTGTTCCACATCCACAGCACCACGTTATATGTTAATATAAAGAAAGCATGAATACGGTGATGACAGATAAAGAGCTAGTTTTACCTGTACAAAGCATAAAATCTACACTGATCATTGCTGCACCAGTTAAATCAACGCTTGTTATCTGTTACAACCCAAGAATAAAGTTGAACGTGTGCTTTTTAAAAGCAAACAAAGACAAACCTCCAAACCAGTACCACGTGCTTAAATTATTTGCCTCTCAAAAAGGGAATCATCTAGAGAAACTGAAATCTGTATCACAAGTAAAGACACAAGGATAATAAAGAAAATAATCCAAATCTCAATGCTTATTATCCTGCAGAGTAAACAGTAAATCTGCAGAAGTCCAAACTCACTCAAGTAAAAGACATTTGGATAAAAACTAACATATTTACAATCATGCACCTCCTATCACTAAATGGAAGCCGAATATATGAACTGTGCAGAGTTCAAGTAAGTCTTCCATAAACAGGGCTTGAAGGAAGAACTCTCAAACATAATCTGCTCAGGGCTCTGAATAGAGATGTCAGCAGCTCCCGAATCTGCGCCAGGTCACATGTCTGCTCTAGGGAGACAACTGGTTATTCAGCATTTATACATCCTCTTAGAGTTGTACGCATCTCACCTGTAGTACCGAACCTGAAGTGGCATACTCATATTTTAGGATAAATTAACCTTTAAAAAGACTGACAAGACAAGTACAGTCAATGAAGACGGTTACAAAAGGCTTGAACAATTAGACACCCTTTTCATCAGACAAACAAATTTAAAAATACATGGGCCTCCTACAGCTCAGAAAAAGCTTGTATTGTTGCTTTGGCACGGGCCTCTAAGGAGTCATTAGAAGCTGCACAAGTATGAAAAGAACTGGAAGGAAAACTGGATGATCTAACCACACAATGATAAACATCACTCAAAACATTATAGAAAAGCATATTTAAAAGTCAGGGTTCTTAGAGCGAGTAAACTTCCACCTCAAATTTGGGCTGGCCCACATCTGTTTCACAGTCAGCTCTCACCTTTCAGGTGCACAAGGCTACTCACTACCTAGCTGCACCTTGAAACAGTTTCAGGTTTGGGGTTTTTTGTTGTTGTAGGTGGGGAGGGTTTTGTTTGATTAGGTTTTGTTTTTTTCGAAGAAAGCTGCAAACACACACAAAGAACTGGCTTCATGTTTTCGGTAATGCTCACACACTGCATCAGTTTGCAAGCTAAAATTTTGGCTAGCTAAGATGATGACCAGTAAGACAATATTTAAGTTACATGTTCTGTTGCTCAATTATTTATCAACCAAGGACACTGTAGCTCCATTTACAAACTAATGCTCCCTATACTATCCTAATAATGTTGCTCCCAAACAGACCTGATGAAAATTTGCCCAGAGATTTTATATATTTTGTTTGAGGTTTTTTTTTAACAAAGCATTGTGATTTCTGTTATTTTTGCTGTTTACCTTGCTATTGAATTTTCTTCACTTTGGGATCACAATAAAACCCACAAAAAAGAAGTTTTAAAATCTTTTTTTTGTACTCTTTCAATTAGCTAGGACAAAGAACAGTGTTTTACCCTTTAGAATCTGCATTTTGTTCACTGTTTTAAGAAAAACACATACTATCTGAACAAGAAAATGAAGGCAGCAGCAAAGTATTATATGTTAGAAGAAAGCATTTACACCTGATATCCAACTAGGTAAAAGGAATATTTCACCTTTTTGGTAAGGACACCTACCTATGAATTCCTACTGCTGCCAATTTTACCATTTTGACTGGTGAACTTTGGTAGTAATACAGATATCACTCTAAACCCAGTTATTGGTCACTCCACTACTACAACAGCTTTCAAAACTGGGATTCTAAAATACACCTATGGTATACTCAAATGGACAATCTGCATCGTCTTTGATAAAAAGTATCAAAAAAAAAAAGTAAAAAACTCACTTCCACAGTAACAGTCCCTCACTTTTTCTGCCTGGATCCTGTCCTAGGACCATCTTCCCAACCTGTGTATTGCCTTCCTTATGTTAGACTTCAGTGTATCTTTGTTCTCACTGCCTTTCTAATCTGATGAAAACATGATTTTTAAAAAAAACCCCAAACAACCTCAAAGAAACACCCACTCCAGGAGAGATTTTTGAGGGTCTACAGTTCCAACAGTTCCATTCTTTTTAAGAGTTACTTTTCTCCATGGATACCAACACCTCCACATTTCCTACCTATAAGTAGGGACAGTGGCATTGTGGTTTGTCACCCAGTTTTTGGATTTCTTAGAAGAGTATCTGGAAAAGTGTTTTGTTTTTTTTTTCACACTACTCCACTATTTGACTTCTACTGAATTTCTCTGACATTTTCAGTTCTCTCCAACATTACAGTATTGATAGCCTGATTACTGTCAGAGTTTCCCCGATCTGCTACTTTTAAGTTTTTCTTTTAGATTTCTGAGCTTCAAAATCTAGTTCCTCAGTTCTAACTTCAAAAGCACTATAGGGTATCTCTGCTGTTTATTTCTCTCTCACATACTTTCCACCACTTAGCCACTCCGTATCTCCATCTCCACTCTGCTCTGAAACAAACACAGACTCATACTTGACATTATGTTTTCTACTTGCTTACATTGGTGCCCATTCACCTTAGAATCCAATGGTTTCCTGACACCCTTCTACTTTGTTCTCATCAATAACAATTTAATTGGGACACTGAGCTATAGCTGACTTACCCTTTGGGAGAAGAAAACAAGCAATTCCATTCGACTTTGTAAGATAGTTACAAGTATTTTAAAGTCTTACAAAACAAAGCCATGTAAAATCCAAGTAAGCCAGACTGCTTTGTCTGTACTAGCCAAATTCAATTCTGTAACACTACGCATAAAAATCTCAAATTCAAATGCTTTTACAGCTGAAGCAAAAGGCTGAACTAGGCTGCTTTTGCATTTGGCATCATGTATTTTAAGTATCACTAATTGGAAGAAACAGTGCACCACCAGACTGAGGATTTTATTTATTTATTTTTAAGCTACAAGAGATATCAACAATATAGCCATTCTTTTACAGCTATTTAGTCATCAGGTTTGTGAATTGACCTGGTGCTCCACTGTTTCCAGATTCTTTGCCCTGCACAAGAACAATGATGATTACTCCACGCTATGGAGTTTCTCCAGATAAAGCGATATTTCAAATTCCATGCACTACTCAAAGATATCACATTCAACTTTGCAAGTTGTTCTTGCTTCTGTCCGGTATTAGCTCTACTCTTAAGCATAAGAACAGACAGGAAAAATCCTGAAACATCTCAAAGACTTGAAACATTCTGTGAAGAAACATATATGATATTACCAAGTTACTTAAAAGCAAATCGAAGCCTCGTCAAAAATCAGGGCCTGGCCCATGTTTACTACCTGAAAATTCATGTCCAAGTATTCTAAAAACAAAACAAAAACTCAGAGAGGGCATGACAATTCCAGAGTTTTAAATCCTAATTTTTGATAAAAAATTATTTTCTTTAATGTACAGGAGTCCAAACTCCTACAGACCTGCAAATAGACTCACTTCACTACCACAGCAGCAGAAACACAAAACCATTCAACCTTCACGTCCAGAAGTTGACTGTCCTTCAAGAAAAAAAAAAAAGTTCAGTCAAGTAATCCCTGATAGCTAGCCTTGGGGATCATCTGTCACAACTCTCAAAAAGTTTCTTCATCACCCCAGCTTTGAAAGCGCAGATCAGGAACAATTCCCAAGCTCCCAGTAAAAAGGAAAAATTACTTGGCTTATTCCCACATGTAAAAGGAAGTGAGCTCTACTTTTCTACTTTGTCCTTCTACCGAAACATTTAAATGAATTTTCCCGTTGCTGCATTTTCTTTCTTCTTTTCTACCAGAAACCCAAAGCACACTACATATGCATTGATAGCTGCAGTTCATTTTAAGGATAGCATAGATAGTTCCTCTAAGATAATACTAAATTTCTAATACTCCGGTTACTGTACTGTGGTGAGCATACCCAAGTTGGAAAGTGAGCAGAGAACTGCAGAAAGCATTCTTGCTGTACAGAACTGAAGCCTTGAGATTTCTCTTAAATAATCATACCGAAGAATGTTTTATAACAGCTTAGTCAAATGAACTGTAAAAGTAATGATTTCAAGTCAGTTAAATAGTTCTCAACTACTGGGTTGAAAGTAGCGCAGAAACAGTTCATTCCTTTTCGCAAGGAGCAGGGCACACACATGAAGGAAAAAAACCTCAAAGCAAGCATAGGGTATTAGGGACTGTTTTAGCAGAGCAGGTTGTCAAAGCAAATATATTCTTTGGGAATATAAAACAGACAGACTCCCTTTTCTGAAGGGACTGAAGTGTCTCTGAGTATTTTATCCATCTATCCTGTATCATAAACATAAGCATGAAAACATTTCCCTAGCATTTTTGTCTTCATCTCATTTCTTCAAAATGCTTTTGACTGAATTATGCAAGTCACATAACGAAGCCTTAATTTAAGAGTTCACAAAATAAACACATTTGACAGTAATCTTTAGATATTTGTTTCAGGTAAATGTATTTCTTCCTCTTTCAAATCAATGCAAACTTGCACTTTAACAAAAGGATTCTTTTTAAAAAACCCCATGCTATTCTGAAATACTTTATGGTCATCTTTTATTTGTAATTAGTCATATTTGACATTTCATCTTCAAGGTACCAAAAAATATTTCTGATTATCAACTGCCTTTTTTTTTTTTTTAAGACTAGAGATTAATGTCTTTCTATCATGCCAGTCATTCTAATCTTTCCCCCCTGAAAATAAACATCACACCATGCCCTAAATCCTCACACAGGTCAATCAATGTTGGGATTCACACTCTACCAGAAATATTTCTGAGAATACATGTACTAGAAATTTCATTTTTTTATTTCTAAAGATGTATTGTCTTTCAAATCACAATTACTTCCTATGCAATACCCTTCTTGGAAGAAAAGGACTCAGCACTATCTAAACAACAAAGAAGTCACTAGTTGACCAAAACAGATCTTAGCAAACTTGAGGCAAGATAAATATCAACTGAAGGGCTGCTCTTTCTTTGCCATTTACCATATCTACTCCGAAACTAATTCGTAACAACAAAACACTAAGAAACATATTAATCTGATCTGTATTCCTCTGATCTTTCTAAGAAGGACAAGTTTTAACTGATCCTTCTCATCAACGCATTTCTTCATAAAGCACCTTTCAGCTTAAGCAGTCCTTGCCAAACTATCCAAAACTCAAAGAAGTATTTCATAAAAGATCTTTATCATGCTACTCTTGAGGACTGATACTCCTGATGTTTTCCTGCAGTAGTTTGTTTTTAAGGTAATATGTGGGTCTACAGTAGGTGTAGTTGATGCTTGACACCCTTGCAAATGCAACTCAGCTGAACTGTCTAGACACCACCCCAAAAACTTGGAAAGGTGTGTAAAGTCCATCCAGTTTTCTATATGACAAACTAGCACCTGTCCTGCTGTGAGAGGAAGATCATTTCTATAGCCCGTTTTCTTAAAAAAAAACCCCAAACCCCTGTAGTAGTTATCAATATGTAGGATGTGAAAAAAGTTTTCACAAGACTATACAAAAACAAGATGATTTTTTTATAGCGTCAACTAGAAAATTAGTAACTAGCACAAGACTTTCCAAAAGGAGATCAACTCAGAATCACTGGCAAATTGAGCGGAGTTTGGGTCATTAAAGTCAGCAGTCATTAATGAAGAATGAGTAAGTATGGCTATGACCTGTCAGCAAGCCTGATCTCCCTTTTTCAGAAGGCCTGAAAGAATTTTTTTAAAAAAAGTAGTTACATCCTAGACTACAGAGTATTACAAAAACATCTCTGCTTTTTCTTCAGCAGCAGAAGTGAAAGTTTTCTGAACATCTTGCATTCATAAGACAGCTCAACACACTCTGAACATTTAATCCTTCCACAAATGAGACCCATGGCCAGGGGGCAGGGTGTCAGGGAAATTATAATTCACTTGGATTGGCTATTCTTGCAGAACTTTAGATAGCAAACTACGCAGAAGCAACTTGCTGTTACTACAGATGACCATGAAGATGATGATCATAATATGTAAGATCTATAGATGATACCCTATAGAGACATATTAAATTTATAAAAGCAATTAAAGGAGGTTTCATAGTTACTTGACCAATTATAAGCAGTTATCTATTGTCAAGTCCCAGTGGAAATCTGAATGATCTAATTACCAAAATTGGAACTACATATGACAAGCAAAAGATTTCTGTAACAGCACAGAAGCAATTACATTGTCAACTAGATGGGCACCAAATGTTAACATACACAGCTCAGGCAACACATGAAACATGCTAGGTCAAGAGTTGGAATTCTTTCTCTTTTGCCATTCAAAAATGCAGAGGTACTACTTTTGATGAAACTATGTAGACTTCATATTCTTAGGCTATAACTTGCTAAAGAGTGGAAAACCATTGATTTTTTGAATTCTCACTTTTAGAAAGCCTGACTCATTCCACATTCAGCTGTTAAGTGGTAAGGTTGTTCCAGCACAAGGAACCCAGTTACCTATTTGCCAAAGAGCTATCAACACAAGTTGACTTCTTGGGCTGGAAGTGGTTTACAGAATACAAGATTGGTGAAATTTTCATTTGACATGAAGTACATCCTATCTAAATACAATCTGTCCTTTTTAAACTAAGTCAAGGTTGTCTCAAAAAGAGTCATTAAAAATTGTGAAGCACAAGATTCAATATCATACAAAATAATTCTTTAGCCATGGACTGTTTAAGCTCAATAATTGCAAATTTCAACATACAATTAAATTACTAAATGCAGCAAATAAACAATACCTTTCAAACATATAAAATATGAAAACTATCACTAAGCTTTTGGGGTAGGTGAGAAAGTGCCTACAGAATTTGTTTTCATTTATACAAAATTCACAGCCTAATTAAAAACAGAGCCTAATTTATATCAGCAACTAAAGAAAAAAATCTACTTCAAGATGCCATCAAGAACACAACTCAAAACAACTACATGTCCAGTCAAAAACTTTAAGTATGACTTAGCAGCTATCAAATAGCTTTTTAAATGCCATTTGCAACTGTGTATGTAACAAAAAGCCACACCCAAAAAAGCAGATTCNAGCCTAATTTATATCAGCAACTAAAGAAAAAAATCTACTTCAAGATGCCATCAAGAACACAACTCAAAACAACTACATGTCCAGTCAAAAACTTTAAGTATGACTTAGCAGCTATCAAATAGCTTTTTAAATGCCATTTGCAACTGTGTATGTAACAAAAAGCCACACCCAAAAAAGCAGATTCCAAACGAACCTGATTGATACAACTACCTCATACGTCAACGATAAAGAACAAAGACTATACATTTCAGTCAAAATTACAGACTCCTAATACACACCACTTAAAGTCAAATATGCTTCATATTTACTGCTCTGAACAGCTGTATACACAAATGCTGGTGAGACTGCAGAGATACACATTTTCCTTGACCATGATTTGTTTTTAGGTATCCATAAGAGGCATACCTTTGTAAAAATTTAGGCAAGAACATTTATCCTGTAACACATGTTAGATTTCATACGGCTTTCAATATTAAATGATGTTGCTATATATAGCTACATTTTTATGTTCTAATATCTTGTTACCCACTATTACTTTTTCAAAGCTGAAACCTTTGAACAGCTGGGACAACAGATCTTCTGTTCCTGGAGCTGGGATTAGAGGATGAGAAACGCAGCAGCTAAAAGAAGAAATGGAATTCCTAAAGTCTACAGAATAGTCTTTAATTTGATTTCATTTATTTCGAGCTGTGATGTTCTGACAGGCCATTTATTACACTGAATATAATGCCAAGCTACAGCCTGTATGTCCATCCGGAGAAAGGTCGCTTACAGCAACCTACTGTTCCACCAACTCGGGTAAGCTTTTGTCTTACCATCAGCATGCCTGTCATTATGCCAGATTTAAGTGATGCATATATACTACAGTGCAACTGTGGTTACTGGAAGAAGTGAAATATAAGACTTGCTTTTGGACTGTAAAGTTTTATATACATCCTAATTTTGTGTTAAACATACGAGGAAGAAAACAGTGCTCCACAATAAGTATTTGGGACAGACATCCTTAAAGCAGAAGGCCAAAAAGCTAGATGGCCATAGCAACTCTACAGAAATTAAACTGGCAGAGATCTGAAAACCTCAATAAGCAACTCAAGCTGTATTCAATTACACAAGCGTCTTTACCCCAAGATCACTAATGCTCGTTAAATCTTTACTGCTAGGCTACTGAGGCAACAGCTTCATCCGCCTCCCAACTTTGAGGAGGGGTGCGTGGACTGTGAGGGAAGGGACTGCGCCCACCGCTAAAATACGGGTCCCCGCGAAGGTGCACAGGACGCCTGTTAAACAGAAAACCTTTAAATACAAACTGAACCGGCAAGGCGGCGCGGGGGGGAAGCGCAGGGGAGCGCTCCCAGCTCCGGCCGCCCGTGAGCGAGGAGGGGAGAGCGGCGAGGCGGCGCGGCCCAGGCCCGCAGCGCCCTCAGGGCCGGGCCCTGCCCTCACCGCAGGGCTGAGGGAGAGACAGCCCGGAGACCCTGACCCGCCCCCGCCCGCCCCCGGGCTCACCCAGAAGATAAGGTTAAGGAAGACCAGGACGGTTTTGGAGGAGGTGATGCCGCACTGCCCCATGGCGCCTGCCGCGCCTCAGCCGCCGGCCCCGCCGCGCCGCTCCGCTCCGCTCCGCTCCCTCAGCGCCGCTCCGCCGCCGGCCCCGCCCCACGTGACCCAGGCGAGCCGAAGCGGCGGCGCGGGGAGCCTAAGATGGCGGCCCTTGGCGTCACGTGGCGGGAGGGGGCGGAGGAACCTAAGATGGCGAACCGCTCCCCCTTAAAGGAGTCGCCGCGCGGCGCTGAGGGGTGGCTGTGGGGGCACGTGCGCCCTGTGAGGGACTTTCCCTCCCTCAGGAGAAGGAGACGGTGTCTCAGCCGCGATGGCAGCTTAGTCCGCANAAATCTTTACTGCTAGGCTACTGAGGCAACAGCTTCATCCGCCTCCCAACTTTGAGGAGGGGTGCGTGGACTGTGAGGGAAGGGACTGCGCCCACCGCTAAAATACGGGTCCCCGCGAAGGTGCACAGGACGCCTGTTAAACAGAAAACCTTTAAATACAAACTGAACCGGCAAGGCGGCGCGGGGGGGAAGCGCAGGGGAGCGCTCCCAGCTCCGGCCGCCCGTGAGCGAGGAGGGGAGAGCGGCGAGGCGGCGCGGCCCAGGCCCGCAGCGCCCTCAGGGCCGGGCCAGGCCCTGCCCTCACCGCAGGGCTGAGGGAGAGACAGCCCGGAGACCCTGACCCGCCCCCGCCCGCCCCCGGGCTCACCCAGAAGATAAGGTTAAGGAAGACCAGGACGGTTTTGGAGGAGGTGATGCCGCACTGCCCCATGGCGCCTGCCGCCCCTCAGCCGCCGGCCCCGCCGCGCCGCTCCGCTCCGCTCCGCTCCGCTCCCTCAGCGCCGCTCCGCCGCCGGCCCCGCCCCACGTGACCCAGGCGAGCCGAAGCGGCGGCGCGGGGAGCCTAAGATGGCGGCCCTTGGCGTCACGTGGCGGGAGGGGGCGGAGGAACCTAAGATGGCGAACCGCTCCCCCTTAAAGGAGCCGCCGCGCGGCGCTGAGGGGTGGCTGTGGGGGCACGTGCGCCCTGTGAGGGACTTTCCCTCCCTCAGGAGAAGGAGACGGTGTCTCAGCCGCGATGGCAGCTTAGTCCGCAGTGGTTAGCACTCCTGTCCTCAGGAATTCATCGTACCACAGCTAGTTACACCTTTTGGTAGGCCTTTAGGCTGTGATGTAAAAGAGACGCTGCTCAGTCTCCAGCTGATGGCAGGTCAGGAGGCTGGAGGGCGGTGTTGGACAGGAGTGCTGAGGGCAAGAGCTGAGGCCAGCCCACAAATGAGCCCCCCTCTTCAAAATGCCAGCAAGGAGAACCTCGCTGGCCGGGCTGCCTTGCTAACGCTGCCCGCTGAGGGTGTAAAGGTGCGTGGTGTTGGACTGTGAGATCTCTGGGTGCCTTGTTGGATTTTAGAGAAACTGAACCTGGCTACGAGTGACTACATTACCTGTGTACCCGACACGGCAGGCAGGGAGAGAAATATTTAATAAGAGAACGCCATGCATTTTGCAATGAGGATATTTGTCTAGTGGGGAACAGGAACGCTTCCAAAGAAGCAGAAGAGCGTGGCTCTTGTTGCACAGCCCAGCAGCGAGGACAGTGCTGGACACATCCAAAGAAGGTGGGATTTGCCAGGGAAGAACAAAGGAAAACTAACTTAAAAAATTACGAGAAGACATGCATGGTTTATGCAAGCTGCGCTTTTGTTCAGACTGCACGTGGGCTCTGGGAGTGAGGGCGAGGTAACACCCGCCCAGTATTTGCTGCCCTTTTTATTCATAAGCTTCTCTTCAGCATGGCCAGGATCCAGCCCTTCACCATGACGGCCTTCTTGGCTAATCTCACTAGTCAAACTAAACCACTCCTCCCTGTTTTTTCTGGCATCATGGTATCTTCCTTCTTAATCTTTCTTTTGTTCTGTTTCTCCTCTCTAAGCCTCCACTTTTCCTAGAGATACCTGTTGTTCCTGAGCTGCTCTCCCCGCTTGGTGAGCTCGCTCAATAGCTTCTCCTTGTTCCTTTTCTAGCTGATTTACTTCTTGGGTGGAAACAAACCTACCCATTTTATTGAAGGCCTTAATATGCTAAGGATCAGTGTTGTAAAAGCAGACAAGTAACAATCAGTTATATTCCACTGTTCTGTTTCCATGGTAGCAAAGTTAGGGTTTTTTCCTCCTACAATTTTGGGAAGTTATATCCAGAACCAGTTCCTGGATACCATGGAGATACTAAATCTTTTTTCAGCTTTCTTTTCAACTCCTTATATGCTTCCCAGTCTTGCAAGAGCTGTCAGGCCATTTTCTGTCACTAAAAATTAATTTATATACCCAGAAGATATGCTTAAAGTCGGTTACACTATTAATATGGTTTTGCATCGAATTAGCAGCATTTAGGTTGTGATTGTGTCCTGTAATTTCTGCTTTTTAATGTGCTGTCTATTTGTGTTTTATATATCACAATTCTGTGACTTACGGTATTTTTAATAGCGTATATAGATTACACTATCAGAAACGCATGGAGAGTTGATAGAATAAAAGGCTTTCTAAGAGGAGTTTGATAGAAACAAGGATTAATGATGATATTTAAAAACTCTTACAAAGATTTTAGTACAACAATGCCATTACACAATTTCAATGTTGAACTTAACAGACTGCTCTGATTTTCTGTATTAATTTTCTCTCCACTCCTAACATAGTATGTACATAGTATGTACAGATTCACAGGAATTGTCGTCCAGTAAATGCTGTTTGGTTTCTTTTTTGCATCTAGCATTGATACCTGAGAATGATGAAAAGGGTGCAAGAAAGGGCTAGGACTTCATGCTTGGAGAGGAGACAAGTGCTGTTACACAAGGACCTCTGATGGGGTTGCAGTTTTAAAAATGCAGGGAACAAAAGAGTCTCATCGGGAGGATGGCAAAGGGCGCTGGGCAGAGAGGAGGAACAGAGGGACTGCAGTCTGTCTTTTGAATTGGCAGAGGGATTATGTAGGCTGGACTCACGTTGCCTGAGATGACGACATCAAGCACTAAGAAAAAGATAAATGCCAAGTGTTCCTCTAAGCGTGACTCCTGATGAAAAGTAAATATAACAGTGTCTGGAGTTCTTCTTTTCAATCGTGTCTTGTTGCTTTAATGCACAGAAGGCTGGCTGATAGAGAATGCCAGTGTGGGCTCTTTGTCATTGTTTCTGTCAGGCTTTTGTGCAGCAAAATGCTCTTGCTTCTTTAGAGAACACGTGTGAAACTTTGGGTATCGCCAGTCTCTGTAACTTCAAATCCACAGACTCTCTGTGGTATAAAATGTGGGTGTGTGCTGGCATCTCATACCAAGCATGGCATGCCAGTCAAGTGACATTTAGGGGAAATGTGGGACAAGTAGTAAGATGTCATCATAAATTGCCCCTCCTCCCTATATGGGAGTGTAGGTAGGAGATTCTAGGTCTCTGCCTGTGCAGGTAGAGGAGGAGGGACAGCTTGCTGAACTGAGCCCAGGAGAGCGGGGAGCAAGGCGTGCTGGAAGCAGGTGGTAACAAGTAGTTTGAAAATTGGCTGCAATATCAATAGCTGGCTTGATTGAATCAGTCTGAACTGTCTCCAGCACAGCTTTGCTGCTTAGATATTCTCCACTTTCTCCATGTGGACAGGTAGCTTGACTTCTGAGATGTGCTTTTGTCTCTAATACAGTTTATGCCTCTTTGAAATTCTTCAAAGAATGTTTATTCAGCATTTCACAACATTCAGTTTCTGACTATCATCATAGCAATATTTTCAGAAATGTGTGCCAGAAATGTATACAAGGATATCCTGTATTTCCACTTCTTTTGAGAGAGTGAGAGGATCAAAGACTAAGGACAGATGGAAGGCAAGAGTGGCACAGAGTTCTCAAATGCAGAATGCAAGTGTGGTAGCAAGATATTCACTGCATAATTTGTGAACTCACAGAGATTCCATCTCTAGCATTTAATCTAAGATGGCATCCTGACACAGTCTAGGGAGGTTGGCTGAATGGATGGTTGAGGTAAACGGCTTGAGAAGTTGTTCCGCAGACTTGGAAGTGCAGAGACAAGTGTGCAAGCAGAAACAATTATGATGTAGTTTGCCCTTCAGTTTAATTATGCCTGATTCAGCTCAGCATTTTTTATTTGTATAAGCTCTGAGAGTTAAATTCTGTGGGCACAGTGCACTTTGTGTTGATGCAATTGAGTCTAGATTGTTACAAATCACTGATCTAGACAGACCTGTAGACAATTCCACAGCAGTGATAATTTCCATTTGCAGGCATGCGTTAGAAAGGTAAAACTGTAGTCTTGTTTTCAGGACAAACAATGTAGTAAATGTGATAGAAATGAGTTAACTCCATTTGAATGAATTAGGTACTAAAGAAGAATCTCATGCTCTTTACCAGCTACTGAGAAGGTAATCATAAGCTTCAATAGTTTGAAGTATATAATAGCCTGGAAAGGTCTATGGACATTGAAGGATGCATAGTAGGAATGACTGATTACCTGAAAAACATTTTCCTAATCAATCTTTTCATTCATCACTTGTAATTACAAACAAGAGCATTCATTTGTAAGGGTATTGTAGTAGAGGTGGGAATCAGGGCTGTCAGTGTTGAATAGGGAGGGCAGCAATGGTGAAATTCAGTCTTTCATGCGTTCTGGAGCAGGAGAGATCTCTTCCCACTTTGATTCCCACCCATCGGATTTTGTAGCTCCTAGGAATGCCAGTCATGACTTGCAATCTATCGATTGCCCTTCACTGGTAGTAAATGATCTCATAGGAGTCACTCCATGCATTTTTTCACTTTTTGATGGACTTGTACACTGTGAGCTTTCAGGTAATGATAAAATGTTGGAAGCAATGTCCGTTTTATTGCCACAGGAGGGATGTAGAAGGAGCACCATTCATGACAGGGAGGGGGGGTATCATTTCTCTATCATCTGACTTAACCTACATTAAATACAATTGTCAATATTGAAGACATACATATACACACATATACACTTAATACAATTTTTATGAACTAATTATGTAATAATATATCTTTGTTCAAATACATTGGATGGCATGCTAAATATTTGTGTGCTCTAATCTGATTTATTCTAACACACATTTGATACCAGTCACTGTGGTGTCATTGTAAGTGTTGGCATGCTGGAGGGAGACCGGTCAGATCTGAGAAGCACCACAGAAAACCAGTTTGAAGCTAAAAGCCTGATGTTAGACAGAATCTGAAACAATTCTGCATATAGATCCAAAGGACTGATACAGTCATTCAAAAAGCAAGATATGAAAAAATTCTGTCAAGAAACATGTCACTGCAATTGGCAGCTTCCTCAGAGGTACATTAACTTTTTTTTTTTCGTTAAGAATAGGTAGAAGTTGGCCTCAGAGCCTACTCAGAGCAAGTGAATCTTTGTATTTCGTCCGTTTCATGCTCTGATTAAAAGGGAGATCATGGCACCCTCCATTCAGTTCTTTGGAGTCTTTTACACCAAACTACAGATACCACCTTCTCCCTTCTCACTCCTCCGTCATTACATTTTCTGCATGAGCTCTCTGCGAGCTCCAATCAGCTCATTTTTCAGCAGCTATATCCTGGAAAATGGCTTCAGTATAACATTACTTTTCCTTTGTCAGCAGCGCCTGCTAACAAAGCCCTTCTGTCTCCACTCCTGCAACCATACACTCCTCTCCCTGCCCAGCCCTACTCCCTTTCCAGCTGGGCCAATGCAACTATTTGAAGAGAGGGTGATGCTTTTATATCCACAAACAGCTGGGCACTGCTGAAAAGGTGACTGGAGGTTGGGAACTTCTTAAATCAGACCTGCTATAAAGGAAAGGTTTGTGAAATCTCAGAGCATAGTTTGATGAGATTTCCCTTTCTGCAGCAGTGTTGGGTTCTGCAGCCTTCTGCTGGCTTCTCCATTTGCCCTAATCCTTCCTCACATGGCAGCAACAAAGGTACCAGTATAAGTATTTGTGTAACCATGGAGACCAAGAGGAGGAAGCAGATTATGGTAAAAAATAACTCGGGGTGGGGAAGAAATTGTATTTTTAACCTGCATTTTTCCCCAGTCTGTTCATTGGATGGTCCCCAAGAGAATGTCACCAACACACCTGCCAGGGCCATGCATAGGCAGAAATGAACAGTGGGCAAAGGTGAGTTGTTTATTTGCTTTCAGCAGAAATGCTCCGTGGACCTCACCATCCAAGAACCTGGAATGTGTTTCACCTTACTTTATATTCACCAGTTTCTGTCTAGTTTTGACTGGCAATGTAAGCTACCTCCCCAGGTTGCTTCTGTAATCAATGGAAAGTGAAAGGATGGTTCATCCCATCCTAAAGAAGGTGTTTAAGATTAAATGGATCACATCCTGGCGGGGACACATCTCAATCCATTAAACATAGAGGACCCTAAATGGGCAGCTTAGGTGTTCGGCAAGATGAGCTTTGCTGACTCTAAACTGTTACAGTTCCCTGCAGCTCTCAGCCAAAGGCGTGCATGATTTCTTATAGATTGACAGTACAGTTACTGCTATTAACTAAAGCCACGTCTCTCAAGAATGATGAAGGACATACATTCTTTCAAAACATTTCCTCTAGTATGAATTTAACATGCTGTAAACAGATACTATATAAACCTTCATCACTTGCTGGTTTTTGTTCAAAATTCAGCTAAGGTCATCCTCTGTAAGCTTTCGTGCTCTTTGTACTATGCCACACCTGTTTATTCTGTATGTCTGTATTGCCTTTTCCCCTTTACAACATCCATTTCAAGCCAATTCACATCTCTCTCACCCTGGCTATTTAAGTTTGTGTTTTACCTACCAAGAAAGTGTTTCACAAAGAAAGGAGAAAGGTTTAAAGCTGATGTAAAGAGAAGACAATAAGTCAGTGACAGGCAGAAAGACAAATCAAATAAATAGGCTCCCTTACATTTTGGCCTATATAAGCACTGCCTGGGCACATCATCCAACATGCATGTCCCTGTGTCCCCCGTTACATGATGGGTATGACTTTGTTTTGATTATGTGGTGGCACACCCTGGGGGTATGGCTTGGGGGACACAAGGACTTGGGGTGTCTCTATAAGGTGGTGTGGGGCCTCCCTGCCTGAGAAGCTGAGTACCATTGGCAAGAGTTCATGGCATAATCTGCAGCTGAAGTGCTTTTGAATAAAATAGCATTAAAATACTTCATTCTTGTAACTGGTATTTCTCTATGTTGTTTGAAAAATTGATAAATCTTTTTAAAAGACCCCTCAAACTCCCTAAAAACCAAGCTATAGGCACAAACCAGTTAGCAGGGCTGCCTTTGCTTCTGCAAAACAGTGCTACCAAATTGTTCTCTTGGTGCCATCTGTAGCTGCTACGAGCTGCTCCAAGATTCAGCATCTGTTTTTGTACATACACCTTTTAACAATGATCTTTGCAATTTGCTAATGGTTAACCCTATTATACTGAGAAGAAAGAAGGTATTGCAGTTAAAGCAATGGATGGAGAACCTTGCCTGGATTCACTTTGTGGTACTAAGAAATTCATGTTACCTCTTTTTTCTGATTTCCTCACGATTTCTTGAGGCTGTTGGTGTTCCTCACAGGTGTATTCTGAGTCCTTAGTTGCTATCTAGGAGGTCTCAAGCTTCTGGAAAGCAGGACTTCTGTAACTGTTGACCAACCACCCTCACATGGATATTCTGCCTGTCCTGTTACGAATGGTCAGGGTGATATCTTTATGGTTACTATTGACTGGCTTGGAGCAGATGCTCAACATAATGCTGCCAGGTGTTAAGTGCCGTGACATAGCTCCAAAGCCGTGTTTAAACACATCCATACATTCAGCTGCAGTTCCAGAAGAGTGAAAGGTCTGGAAAAACCCCACTTGGTACTTTCCAAGTGGGTAAGGATAATTAAAAGGAAAGTAACTCCTCCTGTTGTATTTCTAAAAGCAGTATTTACTTCAGTACTCTGTAAATGTCTCTTGCCCTTCTAAATTTTGGTGTTTCCCAGATGGCAAATACTTAGTCCTCCTCAACTGCTACAAGGAAAATGAAACACCTTCCTTACCAGTTGTAGTTTGGTGAGTCGCAGTCTGAAATCAGCACTCTGTGTAATTCTAGCAAGCCAACTGTCGCTCAGTATCCAACAGCAGCAACAACATAAACTGGTGTCAAGTGGGTGAATCCAGCTAGAAAAAAACAGGAAAATGTCAAGCTTTGTGTATTGCCCTCATCGTTGTTTTAGCACCTCTGTGTAGGCCAGTTTTTCAGGGGAATAATTTATGTCGTCCAATATTATGTGTGTTTTAGTGCTCTCTTGAGGATGGCCTAATATTTCAAACAAAATACAACTTCTGTAATGAGATACCTCGTTTCTGCCAGGATGTTATTAGGGTGCCTGCTACAGTGATCTAATGAGATTGACCTTCATTTCATAACAAATTGCTCTCCTCCTGAAACTATTTTTAATGGCGTTCTTGATTTATGCAAAGGGACCTATAGCGATAGCCTTCATTTGGGGAAATACATGATTCGGATAATTATAAATTTTATGAAAATGACAAGTTACTTTAAAGAGCTACTGTATTTTTACCATGTTATACACTGGTTGAGTGTAACATTGTGAAAGTCGCATGTGGCTTTTTTTCTCTCTGCCTCACTGCAAAGAACAAATTTAACGAGTTGAGTTCATAATGGGTAGAAGATAAACCCCATGTAATTGCCAACACTGAGGGTGCTTTAGCAGCTCGCAGGCTTTCCCCGGGGGGGGGGGATCTTACTCCCTGGAGTGCTATTTGCTGCCATCTACTGGACAGTGCTCGAAATTTCAAGGAGACGAGCAAATCCCTGCTCTTCATAAATTCCTGTTCTGACATTCAAAGCCGTAAAGAATGTGACATCTAATATATATCTAATATTTTAAAGAGTGATGAAGGAGAAAGAGAGGAATACGTATTCTGAATATTTCTGCTGATTGTCTTAAAATTATTGATTAGTTGAAGCAGGATGGTTGTAGCATTTCAGAGTAGAAGATGAGTAGGAGATGGATACAATTGGTGTTATATTAATAATAGATAAGAATGCTACGCTGTTCTGTCGTTATTTTAATCTGAAAAGCCTAAGTACCTTACCAGTATTATTTAATCCTCACCACATCCTGAGAAGATCTGTTTTATTACATGGTACCAGTTTTATGGACTGATGTTACGTATTCACTGTAAGGCAGAAGATTTTCAGACTTTGCGTATGTATTTCCCATTGCAGGCAAAATAAGTGATACAAAAATTATATGACTAAATATTTTCTTAGTGCAACTTGCACACTTCTCCCATATTTTCCATACTTTCTGCAGACCTGGCTGCAAATGTCACATTTGTAAATTCCATTTCAAAAATCCCAACACAAAACTGTTCTGGATAAACAGCTTAACCAAAACGTGATTTAAGATGGAAAGAGTGAGGTGCAAATTAAGCTTTAAAGGAAAGGCTTCACAAAAATAACATGAACAATGTATTTCCTCAAAGACCATACATGTTCCCACGTTAAGATAAAGAACTTTCAAGTCTGTATGTACAGCACCATCTGGTGACTTCTGCACAGCAGGATCCCAAAGCAGGGATTTATGTACCTTGCCACATCCTAGACAGCGAGTCAGTCGATATCCCCCAGCAGACCTGCTCCTTATGTTCTCACTGCCAGCTACAACTTCCTCACAAACACAGGAATATGCTTTCATTCCTATTTCCAGGCTTTGCCTGTTGTCATTCTTATTTGTGCAGATGAGCATGAGAATTTGCTGGCGCTTGTGACCTCTTCCTCACGTCTTACTGTATAGGCATGCTTTCCTTTTATCCGGGAAGGGCTCCACAGGCAGAGCTCGCAGTCCTGGTAGTAGTCAGCAAGCACATAGATCATTATCTGGCACCTCGCCTTTCTTGGCTGCCCGTCTTCCTGCCTGGCTGAGACAGCAGTTCAGTCTGTGCCTTTCACTTCTGCTCCCCACTGTTCCAATCTTTCCTCTATTTTGCAGCTGTCCCATATAATGCTACGTACCCTTCCCTACAGAACAAACACAGGAGAAATCTGTCTGGGTGGCCACTTTGCTGTAGGCTGTGGATGGCGTAGGGTGATGGTTGTTGGTGTTTACTTTCACAGAACCAATGAACTGGGTGATCTGTTTGTAAGGATAACCCTTGGGTGCCTTAACTATTTGTGGATACATGGATTTTGAGCAGTCTTGTCACAGAAACAGTGAAGACTCCAAAAGGTTTTAGTTTTCCTGTAAGCAAAGAGCAGGTAAAAAGATTTGGAGCTTAATTCTCCAATGCATCATACCATAGTGCCATTGATTTCAGTGCAGTTCTATTTAATCTTAAACTCTAGGTAATTGACTGGAATATCTTTTTTTTTTTAACCCACACATCTCAGGCAATCACCTCAGCAGCTGTGGGTCTCTGAATCAGAGTTTCCTTACCACTGAAGAAAATATATCTCCTTTGTTTCAGCAGAAGAGCCCATGGACTTAGCAAAAACATCATGTGTCTGTGTCTAGATACCGCCTATGGAGTTCTTCCTCCAGCAGTAATCACACAAATGCTGCTGGAATGAAATGCTGTTACTAAGGCTCATTTCATTTTTTTTTCATGTAGAAGCTTTCTTAATTCATTAGAGAACAGTTTCTTATAATTTGGCACAGGGGACTGAGCTGGTTACAAAATCACTCAGTATTGTAGGTGAGAAACAGTAGAGTGCCGTCAGTTTAGCTGATGACCTGTTCTGCTGAAGCAGACAGGTATATCTATTTTAGCAGTGAGGAAAGGATGAGGACCAGAGATCATGCATTTGCTGGTGATTCTGCATTGTGTAAAATATCCCTCCCACACTGCCCAAAGTCCTCTGCTTTCTGATGAAAAGAGCTGGCGTGATGTCTATGTCAGCTTGCGTGGCTGGGAAGCCCGCAAGTAAGCTGTGGGGATATTTTGGAAGAGTAGAGAACTTGCTGAATGTTAAAATATAGCTTTATACTGAGATTTAATTTGATAAGGGGTAAATGGCATTATAAATACAGAAGGCAGTAGCTCCATAAACCATTGAGAAAATCTATATTTCATCATTTGAAAGCTCATATTTTCATAATCATTTTTTGTTGTTTTAATCCCTTGGGAACTTCTCTGTAGTGAAAGACATATATCTATTTTAGGCTTTTAAAATATATTTATATACAAGCAATAGGGAGAACAGATGCTATACTACAGTTATTGATTGATTTTGGTTAAAAAGGAACAATAAAACCCAGTGAAAGCAGAGACAAAATTGGAAATTCCTAGCTGTAATAACACACTCCCTTTGAAATATACTTACAGGGACAGTCCTGACCGTGCTGGATTTTTCCAATAGACTGTTTTTCTCTTTTCTCTTGTTGACAGTTGGAGTACTAACACTCCCGATGATCTGGGGAGTACAAGGGGACAGGAGTCCTATTGCTCTTTTCTTGAGGGTAACAGGGATCTCCTTTTACCCACACCTAATGGGAAGTGGCAGGTTGGTGTTGAGGACAGATGCAGTTTACTCACCCTGTAAGGAACGCGGTGCCAGCCTGGTTAGCTTGCATTTCTCACCCTTTCCCATTCTGAGCAGCCAGAACATTAGGACAAGGCAATACTAATGTGCAGCACGTGAAGGTGTCTGTTCACAGCAAGCATCCTGCTCACTGCAGATGCTCTGCTCACCTCGCTTTGTGTGGTGAAGTTGCTGAGGCAAATGGTTGCAGAGCAGCCAGCCAGTGAACCTTGGTACCTCCAACCATGGGTCCCACCGTAGGATAACTTTGCCAGGAATCTGCTGCCTTTTTAAAAAATCTTCTGAATTCTGAGATACATAGTTAAGTCATTTAACTGTCGTGGGTTCCTAGGCCTGTGGCCATGCTGTTTAGCCATCTGACACATTCAGCACATGCGTAAGAATATGTCACAGCTGCTACTTTCATATCTTTCATCTACATGCCATAAACTGGGCTCTGAGATATTTTGAATCAGCATAGCATTGTGGCCTTCAGTGGAGCTACCTTAATTTACATTCAAACCTCCAGAGGCAAAAGATGCGCCTTTGTAAGGTGCAGGTCTCCATCCAAAGTGGAGCCTCCTGGTGCATGCCAACTCCTGCCAAGCCAGAGATCTGCCATATGCAGGGGGATTCTCCGAGTCTGGAGTCCAGCGAGTTGCACACTGAACTTGGGCATTTTTCCTGACTGTAGTGGCAATTGATTTTTCAAATCAAACAGGGAAAAGTCATTCTGTCTTTGATGTAAAACACAGCTGCATTTACCACAAGGGAGGCCTTTTCCAGACATGTAAAGCATTCCCGAGCCTCGCCATGCACTGCTGGGGTAAACACTATGGCTGTTTTGTGTTTCAGAGGGTTATGTGCAGTTATAGCCTTTATTCTTTAAGTGACCTATTTGAGTAGAGGGAAGAACTGTTCTGTATAAGGGCAGCTATTTTGAACTTAAGACGTTTTGAAGAGAGGAGGAAATGCAGTGAAGGATAGAATTAGGTCATAACTGCAGGATGCCAAGATTTTTCTCTTGATTTGCTTATTGCTTTTGTGAAGCAGGCTTTCACATTTAACCACACTGGAAGGCATAATCTCTTCTCTGCACTCACTGGATCAAAGTACAAAGGAAATTCATTGAAATCATAAAAAAATATTAATTTTCTACATTTCTGTGTGAAAGTATGGCAATAAAGACAAACCAGTCTTCCCAGCTATGTAATTAGCATTTATGATTGGGAGATAAACAATCAATCAAAGTCAGTTAAAGCATTTCTCAAAAGCAGTTTAGAATCTCACTAAAGTGACTGAAATGCAGTGCTGCACAAGCACTTCTGTGGCAGTCAGATTCAGGGTAGGAACAGCAATGGGATTCTTGATGATTAGTAGAATAAGAAGTAGGATTAGAAAGACCACTTTTAAAACCGAGGAGCTCAGTTCAGTCCAGACAATGTCTCGAGCCCACTGATTGCTCCCTGTAGAGACCAACTTGAAATCTTCATTCCCCATGCTATTTACAGCGAATGAATGCGTCCAAATTAGAAACTAGTGAAGTGTTTTCACATCATACCCCTCATTAAGACACTTTGGGAAGTGTGGAAAGATAAAATTATTAAAAAGCAATCTCAGTAGCTGGATGACTATATTAAATTTGCCTGCATCCACAGTGTGGCATACAGCTTTGCTCCCAGGGGTTGTGTGCACCCACGTCTCCAGTTCTCTGTCGTAGCAATTGTGCGCACACATGTATGTGGGGGGATGTGGGTGAACAGATAGCACTTCGGAAATCTAGCCTACAGTGTGTGAAATAAGAAATTAGCAGTGACCTTGTGGCTAGTATTTAGATAGAATCTTTTGCTATTACATTATATTCCCTTTCAAAATTTTTACAGATTTTGAGCGCTTATCTAACTACATCTGTGATAAGGCCCACTTCCCAGATGCGCTTAAAACAAGCCGTTCTTCATACCTTTTCATGGGATAACAGAAATTCACAGCCGTACCACTGTCTTCTTTTGTCAGTTTGTAGATGTAGGAAACATTGCAATCAGATGTTTCTAATTTAATTCAGTCCCTCGTTAATTTGATCTCTCCTTTAATTCAATCTCAGCCTCAGGACTTAAATCATTTGTATTAAAAATAACCTAATGGCCACCCTTTCTTTTAATCAATGTTGACTGCTTTAGGCAGGTATTAGCAGATAATCTGATTACCAGATACACAGTGAATTGGCATTTAGTTAATAACTAACAGGGAAAATTTGGAAAAGAATCAAAGGAGAAAAAATAAAAAGAAAAAGAGAAAGAGGGGAAAGAGAAGAGAAAAGAAGAGAGCCTTACAGACACTTTACAGACACATTAATGAAAATATTATGGAAGTTATTTTTGCCAGTGACCGTTTTTGGTACAAGCCTCTAAGATGCACGGCCAGTTGGTCTCAGCCACGAGTGACAGGCTTAGCCCAGTAGGGAGAGTGTTGTCTGAACTCGAAAAAGAATGAGGTCTGTGATAAATGTAACATCATTTCCTCTTAGACTTATTTAAACTTACTAATGGGATTTACGGTTTAGATGCTTAGTGGTATAAGCTGGCATAGCTCCTCTAAACTTGGGCTGCATCATTTGCAGCCTTCTCTTTCTGATTGTGGGTAAACACCATTTGGCTGCCTTTTAATGGGAAGCCCACGCTCCTCATTGTCCAGTGTGTTGTCTGGGAAGAACGTACCACCTGACAGAGTCCTGGGCCAGGGCAGGAGTCAGGGCTCACAGGAAAACTTCTGGTGTGCAGCTAAATCGAGGTCATCCATGGAGCAGCGTGGAGCAGCTCTGCAATTGCTTCATACCAGTTTGTGGTGAAGTCACCAGTTAGGCTCACTGGCCAGTTCTCCAGTCATCACTGGCTGACTTACGCTGGAAAGGCCCCAGTTCTCTGGGACTGATTGCTGCTGGCGGTAGGGCTGCCCGATCTGGCAGTGTTTGACAGAGGCTGACAGGGACTTATTTCGAGGGTACTATGCTGCATCTCTCTTGTTTTCTTACAAATATAATCTTGGGAATGCACGTGGAGTAGGTAGTTTATTGTCCACTGTCTTTCCTTGGCAAATTTGCAATGGTGCTGTATTGCAAAGACAGCCCTTCTGGTCAGCCAGTAGCTCCAGAGGAGACTTGGACTGGTTATTTTCCACCTGCCTCCCCTGTGACTGCTCCTGATGCCTGAGTGATCAGGCTGAATGGAGCCCATGGTCTGCTTGCTGCTCAGCAGATGGCGTTTTTCCAGTACATCAGTACTGGAATGGTACCCAGCACAGTATGAGGGATCCCAAGCTGTTAAGGAGTCTGCCTTTTGACTAAAGCAGAAGAAAGAGCCTTGACAGATTGCTCTTTTGCAAGTTACCCAATAGCAAAAAGAAGGTGTCCTGACACAGACGCAGTATCGTGACATGTTCCTGTATGCTGTTACTCTGCTTAAGTTCCCAGAGTTTTCACTGAAGCTCTGTTCAGTGTATTTTACACTGATACGGTGATGAAAGGTGTCATATACCACCTCAGAAGGGACCCCGCTCCTCCAGGGAGTAATGTGAGCTGTGTGTGCTAATCACACACAAGGGCCTTTGACACTTGCAGTAGAGACTGCTTGAAGTCATCAACATAAAAATGTAGCAGATTTGGGACTTAAGGCTGCCACACACGTTCCTGATGGTGCGCCAAGGCAGCTGACCACTGGACTCCTATTCGTGTTAATGAGGCTCACTCCCCAAGACCTCCTGGTAAGAAAGGCTGCTCGGCAATGCCCAGGAACAGGGCTGATCCAGGTGATAGAGGTGCTCCAAGGCAGAGTTATCTCCTACAAGACAGAGGTATTGACACTGCACCATAAAGCAGAATAGGATGGTGCTGCGGCAGAGGACACTGGTCTCTATCTAGATGTGTGTTGGAGCTGAAATGGATGTCAGAGCAGCTTGATCTACTACTACTCCAGTGGTATAGCTTTGAATTCCTTTCTTTTTAGAGGCTGTATAATCTTGTTACTTTCTTGTTTGAGCAACTATTATTAAAATTGACAAAATGAATTTATAATTCTATAAAAATCATTCTGTGATAGATTTAATTGATGGAGGCTCCCAAATCATAATGGACAGTTGTGAGTCAGTGGTGAATAGCGTGTAAGCAGAAATACTGTATGAGATGGTTTAGTTGAATGGGCCCCTGATTCTTGCATACTTTTCCCCTCCAAATGGCTTGATGTGTCCTTGAACACATTCCTTTGCCATCAGTTCCTGGATGTGTGACATAGGAATTGTGCCCTCCTTCTAAAGTGCTTTAGGACCAGCACAGAAATCACATTCTATTTTCATTTTACTTTTGGTGAGTGGAGAAAAAGAAAACCGTTTTAATTGTGGATAGAGAGCAAAATTCTCTAACAAATACAAATTCTTCAGAGGAGACAGACAACTGTGTCCAAGAACTAGTCTTAGTTCAATGTTTCCAATTGCTGATTTGCAGGAAGAAGTGATTAATCACAAAATGAAATCTGTTCAAGATTAGCATAAATTGCAGAAGGTTGTAAAAGACTCCAGATGGATTTGAATTATTTGAGAAAGCAGACAAAACGGCAGAGGAAATTTTGAGTTGGATAAACACAGACTAATTCCTAATAAAAAAATAAATTAAACAGCCTAATGTGAACATCCAGAATTTTCAAAAGTCAGGCCTCTAGGCATGGAGATGTTTGTCCAGGACAGGCAAATAGGGTGCTGATGGGCTGGAGATGAAGTACATTCTGGTACTTCTACAGGATACTGATACCCTTACTTCTAGTTCCTCAGTTTGAGCCGTATCACCTCACAAACATGCAAAGAAAAAATGTCTCACTCACAGCAGTGTAGGACTGTGCTGAGGTTTCCATGCAAGATGTCAAAGCCTTCAAGGTCATGATACACACGGGGAGAAATTCTTCATGCCACAGGGAAATGATTTGAGTGGTTCACTGCGGCAAAAGGGTCAGTGATGGTGAAGCTCTGGGTCTTGGTTTTATGAAGCTCCGGATAGTATTAAAACATTTATAAATGCCATTTAATGGCAGTGCCATTAAAAGATTTGTTGTGTGGTATCCCACAACATCATCTGACATCCTGTTGCTCCTCGTTTGACGCTGAAGCACAGCCTCGCGTCCTGCGATTGCAACTTTAGCAATAACTCCCATACAGATACATAAGCTGGAACATTAACATGGCAGAGCATAAACCTTTTTGCTGGTAATAAAAATGGAAAAAATTTGGAAGGAGACGTTCTCCCCTGGACAAGAGAAGCTGCATGACTGGCTCGCAGGTTATGGGGCATTCCTTTTCTTTTGATGGTTGAGTAGTGGCTGTACATGGGCAGACTACTGGCCCATTTCCAGCAGTAACTGGATTTAAATTTAGGGCCCGCGCAAGAACCAGGAGAATTTTATTATCTTGATTTAATTCTCCGTTTTCTTTAGAAGAACATTTGTGTCCTTTTGCACTTTGGAGAGGTGCAAAGTTAATAGCTTGCTTCTTACAGATAAACTGTAGGGATTTCATGTTTTTTAAGGTGAATCTTCTGCTGTTCACTGCAGTTAATCTGGACCGTTAAGACTCCAATGAAATCAGGCAAAACCTAGTATCTGACATTAGATCTGTAGCTGTCCCCTGCCCCGCTGCACACAGGTGCTGTCCCTGGGGCGCCTCTGCCCGTCTCTAAATGGCAGCATGGTGCTGTGCAGGGGAGGGTGGGCTCTCCCCGACCCCAGGGTGCCAAGCTGGGTGCTTTGGGTGACAGCAGTGACACTGCATAGCCCAGCACCTGTAAAACACCACGCAGCAGCTTCAGAAAGCAGCTTTCTATATGTTTGTGAAACAGGGGCTGCTGGCTGGTACCAAAAAGAGCAGACATTAGCAAATACCTTTGCCATAAGCCTCCCCTTTCCCATTCCTTCCCCTTTTGGAGGATAAGGCATAGTAGAGAGTTCTGTGGCTTTACCTTAAATGACTGTCAGTTACTTACAGTGTCCGCTTCTGTACACGTCCTGACTCTGCCAGCTGCAATGTGACAAAATAACACCTTAATGACAGCAAAGCAAGGGGGTGAGAGCAGGACATGCTAATAGCATATGGAGGTTTGATAGCCATAATTTTTTTCTCGGACTTGATACAAACAAATCTGCTTCAGAGCCTCCAAGCTGCCTTCCCAGCGGCTCCTCCAGTGTGTTTGCCAGACAATGACTTTTGTGCTTAATTGGAAGTGTTGAACTGATAGCAAGAAGCCTGTCTCCATCTTCCAAGTGGACGGGCTGTTAGGCTTTAGCGTTGCCTCCAGAGACAGCAGCAGTACCAAGTGAAGTGCAGTAGATTTGAAGGCCCAATACAGTGTTTTCATGCGGATCTTTCTCCGCAGAGCTGAGTCTTAGCTCAGAACTGAAAGGAAGCTACAGCCTTTCTCTGCAGGATAGACTGTGGCAAATGTTTAACTTGAACAGTTTTTGCATTGTGAGCTAGCTGCTTCTAGACGATTCTGGTTAAAACCACTGCAGGGTAAGGAGGATGGCGTGATTCGTGTGTGGCAGCATAGAAGTGCACTAAATTGGGCAAAGGAAGCAGCCCGCAGAGCTCAAGTGATGCGTGAAGATTTTCTAGAAAACAAAGGTTTACTGCATAGAGGAACATAGATCATTAGGGCCCGTCTACCATAAGGTGAATTTCTGAATTGGTGAAAAACCTGATACAGACATTCTTGATCAGCCGAAACTAGGCATCTGTTGGCTTCGCTTGCATTCATGTCTGGCGCAAGCTGAAATGAGAGTGCCAGACTGTGACCGCTTAAGGACACCCGCAAGAGAATTTGCACTGACATAACTAAATTAATTTCAAACAGATTTTAGTTAAACTAGTATAATTATCATGTCTTGACAAGGTTGCAGTCTATTTTTTAATATCTTTTCCCTCCAGAGCAGTGATTGCCACTGACAAATGGCATAATCTAACTCTGTTTAGTTTAGTCCATGGCACTTTGTTGAAGCGAACAGGGATTACTCTGGCAAAGCCAAAACATCGGTCAGGCTGTTAAACATGTTGCATATTTACGGACACCTCTGGAGTCAGTTAGCTTTGTATTTTTAAAAAGGATGAGGACAATCGCTTAAACTGTTTTTGAATGTCTTTGAAACATTGTCTGAGGACTAAGGGTGAAAGGCCTGCAGTAGCTACATTCTAGACTAATTTTGATCACATTGAAAATGATGACATACCTGAACTTTGGGAAGAATAGAGCCCTCAGGGTGCTCTTAGTTTTGTTTTGTTTTGAAGAGTATTTGTGAGCAGTGTGATTGTCGTGCAGAACCACAGCACTACTCTGTTGTATGGGGTGTCATCTGTTCTATGCTAATAAATCAGCATCTGCAGCCACCATTGCTGCCTATCAAATCTGGGTACAAAATTGAGCTGTTTGATCTCTCTGCCACTGAAGCGTGTCGGCATGATCACGGAAGATGCATATTATCCCATCTGTTTTTCACAGACCCTCCATCAGGCTGTATGCTTCAAGGTAACGGATCAGACACAAAATGAATTCCACTGCAGATGACTGCCTTAGAGGCATCCTGCTTTGTCACAGTGTATAAAAATGTGACTTAAGAGTCATTTTATTCCTTCACAGCAGGTCATTTAAGCCCTGTCCACACTAGGGAAATTGCTAACTTTGGCTCAGCTCCTTTAGTGATAACGCTTGCCCCAGCGTGGACATGCCGCTGTCTCCATTTTCATTAATGTGTCGTCACCTCTCTCCTAGAAGGCCTTAAAAGACAGTGGTTCAATCAACAGCAGCTGCTGGTGGCCAGTTTATTTTTGGGCTGCTGCTGCCACTTGTCCAGATGGAGCCGAAGTAGTGCCAGCCACGGTGAGACTTCTGGGGAGAACACCGGAGGTGTCGGGTGGCGCAATGTCCCAAGCACTGGCACTTCCTGCGGCTGGGATGCCCAGCCACCCTGGTGGCATGGCTAGAGGTGCTGAGCATCAGTCCCATCGACCACAGTTCGTATCTGCCGTGCTGGCACACTAGCAGCTGCTGCAGACCAGCCAGCTATTCTGGTAGCAGACTCTTTTGCTGGACTTGCCACGTGCATTTTCCTCAGAAATACGCATTTGCGTTACTGCCTAGGAAGAGAGAAAAATGAGACAACTGCAGCTTGGATTTTAAGTGTAATAAAACTAGTTTATTTACACAGTAACATGAATGCCACAGAGTACACAGCAAAGTACCACAGCAAACCAGAGTGTAACTGCCCCTGATCACAAAGGCTTGAAGTTCATATACTTATTTATATAAAAATGTGTAAATATCAATATGAAGCACCAGATAAAGCAATGCAACCAGGAATTCCAAATACAAATTACCCACAAGNATACAATATATAATATATATATTTTCAAGCAAAATGGGGCAAAGAATACTTTTGGGATACAAAAATTCATATACATACATATATATATTAAAACATGCCCACACGCACTCAGAGAGATATATGTATGTATATGTGTATATATGAACAAGTATTTCCTCCATANTGAGCATCAGTCCCATCGACCACAGTTCGTATCTGCCGTGCTGGCACACTAGCAGCTGCTGCAGACCAGCCAGCTATTCTGGTAGCAGACTCTTTTGCTGGACTTGCCACGTGCATTTTCCTCAGAAATACGCATTTGCGTTACTGCCTAGGAAGAGAGAAAAATGAGACAACTGCAGCTTGGATTTTAAGTGTAATAAAACTAGTTTATTTACACAGTAACATGAATGCCACAGAGTACACAGCAAAGTACCACAGCAAACCAGAGTGTAACTGCCCCTGATCACAAAGGCTTGAAGTTCATATACTTATTTATATAAAAATGTGTAAATATCAATATGAAGCACCAGATAAAGCAATGCAACCAGGAATTCCAAATACAAATTACCCACAAGAATGGAGTTGAAATAAAAATAAACTAAAAATAAAAATCCCTTATTCATGGGATTTAAAGAAATCCCATTTAGAAAAGTCCATCAATTTTGGAATCCCTAATTTAAAAATAAATTTCCCCCTTTTATTAAAAACAAGAACATATTCTTAAATGCTCAGCATAATTAAGTTTTAAAAGAAAAAAACCCAAGGATTTCAACTGCAAAACCTTCTAATACCAACAAGCCAAAGGACAAAGAAACAGAAGTTTTTTTCGAGTCTTTTTGAAGAGGTGTTATTTATGAAATGACTACTACATTC
>VXBO01009766.1:43462-126871 GCA_013400135.1 Rhinoptilus africanus | reverse complement strand
TGCACATCTGCACCAAAAGGCATTCAGCTGTTGGGACAGAGCACGCTGCCTTTGCACCCATTCCCCTTTCCTCTGCGCCAGCAGAACTGGCCTGAAAGGCAGATCGCATCTGTATGTTGCCAGCTGGATCATTCCTAAGGAACGCCTTTCCAGCCTAATAAAAGCACCCCATAAGAGAGTTGTCCTTCTCGATCGTCTCCTTTCTTTTTCTTCCTTCTATTCAGTCCTAAGTCTATTTTGCTTCACATTAAACTGATAGCCGTTCCCCTAGCCGATATTAAAAATTATTGATTCCCATCCCTTCACATTACACCTTTACACTTGGAAAAATGTAAATTTCCCCCTCTTCCTCATTCCTCCCAGCCCTCATTCCTCCTATCTTTATTTCTAACCCTCTGATCCTTGTTGCTCTTTTCTGGTTTCTTCCAATTTATTACAACTTCCTGAAGAGTGGTACCCCAGAATGAAGACACTGTTCCAGTTACGATCTCTCCAGCATCAAGCAGAACAGAGCTTATATATAAAAGATCCTTATAACACTTCCCAGGGTGAGCAAGTCACGTTATGAACTCCATTGTTACTGTGAAAACCTTCAAAGCGGTGTCCACTCTAAGTCTGAATCCATAGCAGAGCCAAACTTTCCCCAATGTCAGTTCCTAAATACGAGTTTTTTATTTCAGACTCCTCTCTTTATATCAACAAAACAGAAATCAAAGACTAAATAGTATTATGATTAAAATCAATACCAAAATGTCTGCAGTCATGAAAACAGTTTTCCATCCTTATTCTGATGTTAAAGAAGATAACCAGTAAAGAAAAAAAAATCTCTAATCCCACAAATGACCAATAGTTATGGCTTTTGGACACTTCTACTTTGCTTTTTTAATACTGGGAAGACTGCGGGTACATGAACACGACGCATGCAATATCTACAAAGACAAGAGAGCTGAGATCTGATTAGAGATATATTTTCTGCTTCTTGCTTTTTGTTTACAAACAACATGAAGTGAGAAGTGGAAGCGGCAGCTGGGTTACTTCAGGCTGACTAAATTGCTGAGTCTACAAACACTAAAATCTGTACACTAGATACTTTGTACTTGACTAAGGGAACGGAAAGCCTTGCTATCTAGAAGCAGCACCCAAAAACTGGAATATGACGACAAACCAGATAGCTGTCTGAATTCATAAAACAGTTTCTAAAACACAGACCCGCAGTAACCTGATCTTCCTGTAAGTGCCTGGTACTCTTCAGGCTTCTGCTGTGAAATGCAGCTGCATGAATCCAGAGAAGCCCTGGGGTTTTGGGTTGCAGAGTTCAGATTCCTGTTTACCAAGCTCTTATTAGAATGGGGAAAATGTACTGAAAGCCGTGGAGAGGAGCTAAGTTTTCTTATTGATCTATTCAAAGACAGTTTATGGAATGTAAATTTTATTTACTGACAAACTTCTTGTACTATTTTATAATTTTCTGAGTTGTACCTTCTACTCAGAACTCTATTTTATATTACCATTTTGTAAGGGTTAGTGAATGCTCGTGTTTAATACTATTAATAGGCAATAATGCTCACCCTAGCATTTGGTATTGGAATAACTCCACTATCACCTGTCATCTGAATGACCGAGATTTACAATTTTCAAAATGGTTCGAGTTATAGTAAGTTATGCATTCAAAGTCTATATTTACATTTAAAAAGACTTAGGGAACAAATTGTGAAATCTGACGGACTCATTAGCAGGTGTTTTAGACTGTTTGTGCTGAATTGCTAAGGGAGTAGTTACAGAGCTTCTTTTCTCTTTGTGACAGTTAATGCTATGTCAAAACTGTGAGTAAATACACAGCCCAGTTTTCTTTGCATGATTTTTAAAGCTTTTGTCTGTTCCAGTCATGCACTCTAAAAAATATGGAAATCCTGTTGCCTTTTACATCTATAGGATGCCAAATTCCTATTTTTGGGCACAGGAGAAGAAAAAGGTGAAAACACTTTGACTAAAGCACCAACAGAAAGTAGGATCAATCAGTCATTTACCATTTGCTTTAATGAAATACAATCAGCTGAGCTATGAAGATCTGGTATGTGATAATAGCTGAAAGGAAGGTGTTGATAAGGACTTGGCAAGCCTAATTTCTAAAGCTGATAAAGAGCTGGCTGTTCAAAACATGAAGCAATGTTGGTAAAAAGCCCTTCCATATGATGCAAGAAAGCAGGAACGGAAAGTTTCCATCTTCGTTTCCACCGGAGTGCACTGCCATCACGTATATTTTCTTTAGTGCATCCATATGAACTAAACTTCCGTTGTGTTTATATAGGGACAGGACGGGTTTCTTTATATCCTGCCATTTCAATCCTCCCCTGCCCAAGAAGCAAGATTTTAATGTCTCAGAGCTTCTAAAAACTCTTCTGCATTAGCTTTTCTTTTTCTTTGATGGGTCCAGTAGCCTACTGTGCCATCAGCTGACTTCCACTTTACCAGCAGGGAATCTCATTCCCACTCTGTCCTATGCATTTTACAGGGCGTCAGTGAACTTAAAGTAAGATGAATATTGTGGGGAATGAATTTACGAGTGCTGAAAATGAGAAGCACAGAAGATCACAAAGACTGCACCATCTGTGCTACTCTCTTGTACTGCACAGAGGGACAACTGCAAATGAAATTCTGTGTAGAATGAAAGCTTGCTAATCCCAAATTGATAGCTTGTTCTTGGCACAACCTTGTTTTCCAAGGAGGCCAGTTTGATCTCTGATTGACCTCATTTTCTTGATCTGGCCTTGGAATAGGGCTTTGACTTTTTTAATGATGTGCCAAAATACAGAATTCTGTGCTCCTGGGACTGAACTCTGAATGGGCTAAAGGTTTAACATACGTACATAGCTTTATTTTGATCTGAAGCACGATGTTCTGGGATGACCTTTAATAACACTTCTGCCAAGAAGCTCCACTAGGAAACTGCAATACCAAAAAAATACCTTAGCACACTGTGACAAACTAAACATAACTAGGAGGTAATTGTCAGCTGCAACTAGGAAACTATAAATCAGCCCAGAACTATTTACTTTGGCATAGCTCTATTTTATAGTTGGGACAGAAACCTTAGCAGAAATCCTAAGGTTTTATGGCTAGAAGAACAACTTCTGCCCTGCAGCAATCAAAGCAATAAATTTTAACTGCTTCTTTTGAGCTGTTTGCACCTTTGCGATTCCCGTCATCCTACCTGAACTGCATTGCAACACAGGCCGGCGGCAGAACACGCATGCTGCAGGCCATAACCCCGCTGGGGTTTAGGTCTGTGTTGTTCCATGTGGGCTCTGAATCATCATCTCTATGTGTCTGTCTGATATTGTACAGTAATTTCCTTGAGAGTTTAATACTGAAAGTGGAAGTAGTTTACGTCACTGACACAGTAATTAATCTTATCTATTATTCATTCTGTGTAATCGCTGTTTTGGGTTTTTTTTAAATAAAAAAGATCCCTGTTATATCGCTGCCTTATTCAGTCGGTGGAGGGATGCTAAGAATTCAACCTGTCAGTCCACTTTGTACAAAAAGCTGCTGCTCTCTGCTGCTTTTACTTTAGCGTAACCTTTCCACTACATATTTGGAATTACTGATAAGACTGTGGTTTCAGAGGAATGTTTATCCATATTGTCCCAGATCTGCCAACTACTTAGAAGATGGTGCTGCACTTAGTGAAGGAAAAATACCTCAGGGACCGGAATTTTATGGAAACCTTTCCTGTAAGGGAACTTCTGTTTTTTTCCATTTGGAAAAGTCGTTTTCTGATCGTGACTTCTTTACTGTTTTATTTATAATGTTTCTGTCAAAATAATTTCCACATGGCTTCCTGCAACTTTTTTGCACAGGATGTTTACTAGGGGATTAGGTCAGGGTGAAGCAAAAAGTATAATACAATGCTTTGAAAAAACACACCCTGGTAAACGTCTCCTCTAATATTCACACCAACAGAACAAGTTGTCCTCGTTCTCCACCAGACTGATCAGATCATCTTTTGCTGGTGATACCACCAGAATGTAAAGATGCACCAGTATATTCATCTGCACAAAAGGTTCATTCTTCTAAATTTACTTCATCAGTAGTCAAATGGTTAAAGCTTAATTTTTAACAGTGCTTTTGTAATTCTACTTATGGAGATAAAATACGAAAGTATTTTGAGGTTTTTTTTCTGACATGCATTAAGACTCTCTTGTTTGGGGGTGAATCTCTTGTTTTCTACAAAAAGAATAATAATTTAAAAATCCCATTATCACATTTTTTCTCAAATCTAATATTAAAATCATAGAATTTAAGAAGCGTCTGAATTGTTAGCCACCGTTGCTTGGGTAGTTCTACAAAACTCAAATGAGCTACATAAATTTACACTGTCTGAAGATGTGGCTCCATATACACTTTCAAAGTGTATTTTTAAGACTTGATCAAAACCAACTGGAAGACTCTATTTGGGATTCACTAAGACACCAGTAATTCTAATCTCACTTTTTTTGCCATCCTCTTTGGGGAAAAAGGGATTAGAAATGGCAGGAATACACAGATTATTTGTAGATGATTATGTAATTTGGCTTACATAAAACCCCACCATTTGTTAAAGCTAAATTCCCCAAATCTTTGTGTAATGTAATAGCTGTCTGTTGTATGGGATTTTGTACAAATCTGATCCTGGACTGATGACTTATAAGTCAAAAATCAACTTGAGGCAAATGTTAAGACAAAGTGGAAATTTACTATAACTGATTTTAGGGGGGAAAAAAAGATCCCATAATCACAATTTAAACAATGCTATATAATTCAACATACGCGCATAGAGAATGCAGTAATAAAAACATGCACCAAAGAAACATACAACTGAAGAGAACCCAGTTTAGCTGAACGTGTAATACTTAGGATATGTGAAAGAGACAGCAGTAGTCCCCTAGGCTGGTCCTGTCTGGCTTATAAAGAAATCAGAGAACGTGTAACAAGAGGATCTTCCTATATCACACTCAGTGCTAGGGAGGATATTTTCACAAGTAACTTCTCCTCTCATCATAACAGCACAACAGCTTATGGTGACTTCCAGCTCTGAATATTTTGTGGATACTTCACTTACTCTCAAGACCATCACACCTATTATGCTGAAATAAATTTTGTTAGTCTGAGAACTATTTTTAAGACATCTGAATTATGAGAGAAAAAAAATACAGCACATATTTAACCATGTTACGTTGCTGTTCTGTCTTCTCACTGGCTTTTTACAAGAGAAACTTATTTAGAAGGACAGCAGATAAGAAAACAACTGCATAGGTCTTGCCTGTCAGAGAATGCTTTAGGGGAACATCCATACTGCGCAAACAGGAATGACATTCGTGATAACCCAAACCTGCCTATACAGAAAATACCACTTTAGGTCCTAGAAGCAACCATTTTTGCATCACTGTATTAAGGCCAAAAAGCCTCAGACTAAGTAATGCCAGACTGTTGATTCTGCAGCCAGAGCAGATTGACAGAAACAGTCATGGTCTAGTTCTAAGCTGTTTTGTACCACTGGACGTGGCATCCATAAGACATCCATATTTCATTTCACATCCTTTCGAAAAGAGGTCCTTGATAACTAAAGAAATATAAATGGTCATGCCCACAAATCTGCTTTAAAAAGATGCCTTTTCAAATTTCAGAAGAACAGATCAATTGCACGAATCTCACCTTTTATTTTTTCCATATCTTTCTTGTAAACAATCATGCAGGAGCGGCAGCGACATTTTGTTACTGTAAAGCACCACCCTTCCGAGAATGTCATCATGCTCTATAAGGAGTAATCGATTGGGCTCACACACCCGTGTTAGGTAATAAATGTTTTATCTCAGTTTCAACAAGGACGAGTCAGAAGTTCAGTGATTTGCTCAAGGTCGCGTGGGAAGCCTGACAGACCTATGGGTCTCAGCTGTCCTTCTCACTATCATCCTACCAGATAAACGTTGAGAACTGGAGAGATACAGCGCTCAGAAAGAATTACCTACATAAAAGTCCGTAAAGTAACATCTAGTGCGATAGCTGCCAACTATTCACTAATATATTAGCAGTAAATCTAGTAAATCTTATTTCTTTTATGTGTTAGCTGGAGAATAAACTAGACACAAATCAATTGTTTGTTTAGTAAAAGGCCACAAAACTAACGCTGACAAGTCCCACTTTTTTAAAAATATAGCTTATAAGGCAACACTGATGGCTAGACAGAGCTTTGGAAAGGCTGGTAATGAACACTGGTGAAAATACAAGACCTTTTATGGGAACATAAAGATATATTAGCCTAGAATTTACATTTAAAATTACACGGCTCCCAACATGGAAATCTTTCCTAACTAAGAGCGATGATGTAGCATCATCTGCATGCAGATGAACCTAAGGATTTTGTTACTGCAAGTTTCCAAAAAACTGCTGACACATGTTAAAAGAATACATCTTTTCCTTCAATATTTCATTAAACAATGACCATGGTAAAGACTGAGTTGTGTTGATTTTGTTTTAATAACTTTGGAGCTGCAATAAAACAGAGGAAACTTAGACAGCAGGTACTAATGCCACACACGGCTCTTGATAGAAGGAAGAGCCTGTATATTGGGAATCTTACTTTTCACACAGTGCTGCTGCAAGCAGCACACACTTATATTTCTATGATTCTATGATATTTGTAGGACCTATCACTACTGGGTGTGTTGCAGATTATGGTGGTTGTTGGATTTTGTCACCGATGTCTCATGTTATCGTTTTCCAAGCCCCTCTTACCTTGACTGCGTAATTGTTGAGAGGATCTTTTGCGTAAGAAGCCGGGTAGTAAACTGCATCGCCTGCCTCGCAGCACGGCTTGTCACTGGTTAGCCTGAAATCCGACCAGCTGTCCACCCCGAATCGCAACTGGTCTTTTTGTCCAGCCATGAACAAGTCTTCACATTTAAGTGCCAGCTTCTTCAGTGAATCAGCATGAAGGCTTCGGATTTTACCTACCACCTCTTCTCGGTTTTCAATTCCTCGATAAAGTGCTTGCCTTTGCGGCTTCTGGACACCTTTGCCCTGCTTAGTCTGCGAGACGCGTCTCCCTGTTAGAGACTCCATGCTATTGGAACACCGGTCCTTAATACTGATAGTGGTTAGGCTGGAAACACTGTTAGTTGCTGAGGTGGTTGCCCGTAGTTTTTCTGTAGGCCTGTCCAAGGAATCCCCTGACTCATTGTCCAGTACCTTGAGCTCCAGGCTGACCGAAGAGCAGGCGCTGCTTGCTTCCCAGTTGGTGTCAATGTCATAGGTGGGATTGGCCACGATGCACAGGTTGTTCTCCAGAGCCTGCTTCTGGAGATCTCTGGGAGTTGGCTCTGTGTTAGCTCGCAAAATTGTTTTCTTTGGCAGTGGAGGTGGTGTTGGCTGTAAGTTGTTCATTGTCTCCTGGTCTACTAGTCCTCCAAAGGCAATGGCATCATCCAAAGCTCCCTTGGGTTGCCTGGGTTGTTTCGGAGGTATCATGGCTGCTCTAGACTGTCCTGTGTAATGAGAACATAATAGTAATAGAAAATTAAAGTACTTTGCATCTGCTGCTCATATTTGCACTCTGCAGGGAAATGTAAGGCAAAACAAAAAAAAAAGAGGACTAGGACCCTCCCAATATTTGAAGACAACCTCAATACTTATCTGAAAAGATGAACGGATCAGAAAGCAAAATGACCAAATCAGCATCACGTATATATCACCACACAGAGCCAGTCTTTGTTTGACCTTGGCCTGTATATGAAAATCAGCTTCAGGGCTAGCGATGCTGGCGTTTTACATCACATGGGACTAATAACAAAAAGTGCAAGCAAAACCCATACCTCAGTTTTGGCACTCTGGCCAAATTCCAGTGTCAGTAATTATAGCTGGCCTCCCTTAATTCCTTATGAAGTCAATCGACTATAATATTATTTCTTACTTCATATTCAAATGTGCAAAAACTATGGGTGGATGCTGTTAAGTGGCTTTGTGTGCCATTTCTTTGAGAGGTGCATTTCTCTGGCAGGTGAGGTGATCTTTTTTTAATATATCCTCAAAATAGTCTGCAAAGCACTTGGGATCACTTGCATTTGAAATGTGCTAAGAAGCTGAAAGCATTATTTCAAAATGTAAATCAGAAAAATATAGACACAAACAACGTAGATTAGATACTTCGGGAAGTCAGGATTGCCCGAGCAGATTCACGAGGTGAAAACAAGGATGTTAAGGCTACTTCCACTCAAGTTGACAAGTGTGTTGCCACTGCTTTCAAAGAGAGCAGGATCGTACTTTGAGATTACAAAACCAGAAATATTTTTTACCCTACAATTTAAAACTCGCATCCCTTCCCCCCAACCATATCTTTCTCTAATACATTTCCATTAACTCACTTGCCACGGGTACCTTTGTTGGCAATATTATCTTCATAGATAACCTGACCTAGATTCAGTCAAGAGATTCCAAGCAGCAGGTTACATACATGAAAGCACAGGATTTCCACGGACAGACTCATTTCAGACATTTGTGTGCTTCTAGGGAAGGTAAACTTCCTGTCATGTGTTTTGGATGGCTTTTAGAGAGGAGGTTATATTATGTTTTATATTTAGAGAGGAGGTTATATATAATTTATAACTGCCAGACTCCTTGGAAATGAAGAATAAATAAATGACAATAATATAAGAGGGAATAAAACCCAATAAACAGACAATACAAACGACCAACTTGCTGCTCTGGGACAACTAAACAGTCACTACTCATATTAAAATGAGATTTTTCCACTCAATAATCAACTGCTATTTTCAGAAAAATTATTTTATAAGTTTTCTACCGCTCCTGTGAGGTTCATTGACTCTTATAGTAAGGTAAGAAGCCAATTTTTACAGTTGCAGCACAGCAGACACTGCAGCTGAGCATCTTTTCTAAAAAAGGGAAAAGCAAGTAAGTAGGAAGACACTAGACCTATTTGATGATTTATAATATGTATTGAATCTTGGTAAAGAGAGGACTGAACTAGAACGCTGAACCAAACTGGTTCACAGGTTCAGATTTGAATTACATCATTTTGGTCCATAACTACTAATAAATGACTTCAAAGTCTATGAAAAGAAAAATAAGACAGCTTCCTTACCCTTTAAGATGTGCTGTTGCAATTTTTATGAATACTACAGAATCTGAGATCCTTTTGGCCAGGATGCTCATTCTAAGCCACACGCTGGGTTAGAACGCTGAAAAGGACTTCCTAATTTCAGAAGATCAGAGAGGACTGTATTTTTATATGTATCTACAAACAGAATAGACTTGGCTCTTGAATTCTTAACAATCATTCCCTTTTCTATCATTCCAATGAGACGACATCACAAATGAAAGTTATATCTCTATCTTTTGTTTAAGCTCAGTAAACCCTCAGAAAAGCCTTATGGATTTTATGATAAGCCTGGATATTCCATTGTTTAAAAAACTGAATTTTGAGCAGGAAATTCTGTTAGCTTTGTACATGCCTGCCCGTCAGGGAGGACTGCACAGGACCACTCCCCTGGGTCATCGCTTCCTAGCTCCCCAAAATAAAAATGTTCAAAGGCTGGAAATATTGGAGAATCCCTGCATATCTCTCTCAAATCATTGTCAAGGTTGCTTAAAAAAGAATTTAACACTCGGGGGACCCTCTACTGCTCCTTTCTGATCTTGGTATTGCTGTGAGTGTGCTCTACAATAGCAGCTCTTCCTCTCACCACTGGAAATGCTGCAGAGTGTAGCACTGGTGCCAACTGAGCAGTACAAGAATACTACCAGAAAGGTAGCTTTTGCAGAGACTAAGAGTGGCAGGAATCACAGTGAAAAGCAGAGCTGATGTCTGCATGCCAGACACATGCATCCAAATACCACAGTCTTTTGCTTAATTCGGAGACAAGTTCATTTCTACTTCGTATACAGTTTTCCTGCTCATCCAAACATGAGTCCTTTTCCACAGTTGCTTACTCTTGCAAAATCTGTGACCTATGTACTTCTCCCCAGCAACACTGTGTTAAAGATCACTTGCCTATTCTCTCATCCTTACCCTCTTCCCCATAACCGCTGGGGTTTTGAGAAAGGCTGCTATTTCAGGAGGCAGTTTCCTAATATGTGTTGCGTATGTGACTTGCTAATCCAAGGACTGCACAGATGCTAGAGGGAAACAGCAAGAAAACAAATTAGAGCAAGATGCACATCTCCAGCAGTAGCACGAGAAGCCCTCTCCAAGAAAGGTAACATTTAAAACAGTGTTTCTTCTTGATTCTCTTCTTTTCTGTCTGCTTTAATGGCCCTGTCCTCCACAAGCCATTCATACGGAAGAGTGTCGCGACTGCCGCAAGTCACTTTTGCTAGTTGTTGCTTTTGCACAGCTATTGGAACTGTGACATCAAAATATAACTGAATAAGGTTTTTTATAACCAGAAGCTGTCTTTGGAGATGTCTGGTGGGGTGGCAGGATCCAGAGAACTGCACGTACAGGTCATTATGTAGTTACTTTTTCAGGTATTCTCAGTGAGGAAAATGAGTTTGTAGAACGTGTCATGTTATAGTATAGTTTGTGCCCACAAGAACAATTTTCCATATTGAAATCTATCCATCTCTATTATGTGTTTGAAAAGCTTCATATCTGGACTGTTTCTATGCTGAGCACATTTGTTTCATGCCCATTGGGCCAGTCTTTCCAGCGCAGCTTTCCCCAAGCATGGTGTGACACTGCACGTCCCACGTTTTTAAAAATTCATTGTCAGCGAGAAAAGGGTCGTCTTAAATTTTGTTGCTGTCAACGGCACAAGAATGTTCTTTTGCATACAAGAACCGGCAGAGCATTTGCTTCTTTTTCTTGCCTATCATTTCCCTCTCCCCTTGCATGCTTAAACCCCTTCATTTCCTTACCTGCTGCACAGACTCGCCAACATTAGAAGGCTCAGCCTGAGCTACACTCTTGGGAGGCAAATGAAAAGGAGGAACAGGCACAATACTAGGTTACCACTTAAAGAGATCTTTGAAGTGGCTTCCAGACTGTTCAAAGACAGAAACAACTTAACTCTTTATAGACAGCAGCTTTCTAGAGAGCTTTAGGTAATTCCTCAGTTCACTAACATTTTCCATTATAAAGTCTCACTACACTATTTAAATATTAATATTTAAGTCTCTAGGCACCATGCAGAGGTCTGAAACTCTAAATCAGCCCTAAAATAAAGCATTCACATTTGATTTTTCCAGGTACCTAATTTATCATCAGACTTTGCATTGCAACCTGTTATGTTAGCTCATGAAACTATCAAATCTGACACCCTCAGTTTAGGTTTAATTAAAATTTATGTTCCATAAGCACATTTTTCTTAGAATAACGACATGCATAATTATTTTTTAGGTTTCTTGATAGTCTGCGTATGTTTCTCTTTTGCTTCAGATCAGCAGTATACATTGTCAAGAGATTTCAGAACTGTGAAGGAAAATGCTTCTTCAATTGGGAAAACAACTAATGGTGAAATAGGCAAGCTGAGCGGGTGACACCCTGTGTGCTACCATCCTTCCTTGAATAGAATTATTCCTGAGATGTATATTGCCCTACAATACATACTGTTAGTCCCATACACAAATGACATCAGGCTGCTTCTGTACTTTCTCCAAACTCATTTCACTCTTGACTTGGTAATCTATCCTACGTTCTCCTTTATTCTTGAATGCGTTTTTCTGATTACACGTCATTACCATCTCTCATCCAAGGATATCGTCCCTTGCAGGAAGATATGGGCTAGAAAATGGAGCTGAAAGCAATACCCGAGTATTCACAGTAGTAACTAGGCTATTGCCGTGATCATTAACTCTGTTCTCAGTTTTAGTTACCATTATAGTGCTCCTTAATTCCTCATCCCCTAGTGCAGGGATTTAGATGAATGAACAGGACCCAGAGGGTTAAAATGGCCAAAATGCCTCTCACCTCTGCCACTCTCCAACTTATCCCATCAGTTTGACAAAAAATCCATGTGTTGCATTGCCAAGAACAGCAAAAATTAATAACGATGCATGTACAACACGGGTAACCAATCTTCCATCCATCAAAACCCCAGCAGAATTAACATCAAAACTGTGGACCCTCTACAGTGGAGACCAGCGAGAAAGAGGAATTTCTTGTGGGCTGATCACACAGCTGGACATTGGAGCAGTCCAGCAGCACTGGCTTCGGCAGCCTCTGCTGACCTGTTTCTCCCCACAGCCAGGAATGGAGTCAGATATCCCAGTATTTCTCATGTCACTACATCCCCTTTCCATGTTACAAAGTCCATTTATAAAGGCTGATTAAAGTATTCACTAAGTAAAATCCGCAGGTTGGCCACCTCCACTGTACAAATTCCCTTCTCTACCCTTGTCCTAGTACTTTCCCCCCCTGCCTTGAACTTGGATATTGATCATTCTTTGCAATCTGCATTTCTATTATAATACAGAGCCTGGAAAAGATTTCTCTGGATAAGCAGCCGATCAGTTATATTGATCTTTAATACCAGTACAAAATACATCTCTCCTTAATAAACTCTTACCCTGGCTGATAAAAATAACCAAACCATGAAGAAATCCAGAAACGCGTAAAACTGTCTTCCAGCCACTGCCAATGCAGCCAGCATGCTTCACAGCCCCAAATCCAACAAACGCAGAACATGGACAACACTATTCCATTAAATCTTTCACTACACAAATTTACACAAACATGATTATTAATCCTGTATTATACTCAGTTGTTTACACATTTATCGTAAATTTAACAGATTAAAAAAATCTTACCAGAATGCTAATATACGTAACAGAGAGGAAAGTTAACATCTATTAAGTAACGTTCATGACGCACCTCTGGTTTCTCATCAATAGTTTGAGACCCTGCACAGAACTACAGTGAGATGGGCTGCAGGTACCACCGAAATGAAACCTTCAGCTGCAACAGCTTGTCTGCCTTGGTGACTCCTCAGGTCGTGCTACCCGCTCTCCATTGCACCATGATAAAGATACTACCTGTACTAATTATATAGTGTACAAAATGCATCAGACTGATACTATAATCACTGTCTGTCACCAAACTGTCAGTTTTAGTCAACAATAATTTCGTTACCTTATTCATAGCCTGGCTGAAGCACACTGCCCTCATTTGACTTATGGGCTGAAGCAATACTCCATGGCAGATGCTGTGATTTGCGATTTTTTCCCATGTTAGCAATCATAAAACCTAGAAACTGTCAGCCACCAGATTTTGTTAAATCTGTTGATACCAAAGGCCCCCCTCATCGCAGTTGTGTGCACCACACGAGCATCCCCACCACCATCAAGCCAGGCTCAATAACAGGCATTTTCAAAGCTTTTCTTTAGAGTCTGCACAATTTTTTTTTCAAACATTCTTCTTAAAACGGTAGGCACCACGGCTTGACTGTGACCATGGTAGTTGCAGAGTAAAAATGACATACATAACCTCTCTCCTCCTATTGAAGTTTCCTCCTGTTTATATGCCCAGGAACACACTGGGCTCTTTTAGCCTACCATCATGGTCAGACCTCACACTTCCTAAAAGCCCCAGGTCTTTGTTGTATCTGATTCCCAGGGGAGAATCTTTTATCTATCTTGTAATTCCCTGCGTTATTATTATTATTTTTTTTTTACTATTCCTAGATGTAAGATTTTACACGTTCAATGAAATAACAAATACAGCTCATATTTTATACATGAGCTACTATCAAACTTTGCATCTGCAGTTTGTTTCCTGGCAAATAATTGCTGGCCCACTTGCAGTTTTTGCAGGCAGGACTGTAAACTGATGATGAGGCAACTGCTGTGGGAGCAGGGGAAGGCCAAACCCAAATATATTTGAGGGCAATACCTGATACAAACCCCTGTCTGACTGCAGATGAAAATGTACCAAAGCTTGTCATCGTTTCCCATGACATAACAACTGGAGATTAGCTGCTTATCAAAGTGACGACATAATATTGTCTGCTTTTCAATTAAAAAACCATAAAACGTGTATTAGATTAGCATTTAGAAAGTGAATACTGTGCATTATGCTGCAAATTGAGATGTTCACAGATACATTTTACAACCTGTAGTATGTAGCTATAAAAATGTAACTTAGAAACAACTGCAGTTGAAACAAGAGTCAAATGTCATGTAACTTCTCATATTATCCTTTCTTTCAGTTACACATACCAGTATTTGTTAATTTTACAAAATATAAGATTTTGCTGCTTAGGTGATGCAATATGTGAAAACAAGTAGGAATTATTCTATATCCCTACCTTGGAATCCCTTGATAGCTGTCTGAATTAGAAAGCGAGGTCGCTTGAATAAACCAGGAAGAAGTTTGAACGGCAGCCAGAGAACTCGGTGCCATTTAGGGTAGCGCTGCTTTGAACAACAAGCAGCAAGCTTGCCAAACCAGAGCAAGTCAAGCCTAAAAGTTAGATTAACTCTTTCATATCTAAAATTTACTTCGGTGACAGCAAATCTGAAAGCGACCCAAGTATGAGGAGACGATTTTGAATAAAATGCCAAGGAGTTCAGTTTAAAACTGTTTTCTGAAGGGGCATTCACACCCAGGAACACTTTGTTGATAAATGAGGACTGACGGAAGTGGTGACGGAATCACAGCAGCGTTTAGGTTGGAAGAAGGGACTTCTTGAGATGGTCAAGTCCAACCTTCCCTGCTCAGGCAGGGTCAGCTGGAGCAGGCTGTCCAGGACCACGTCCAGTTGGGTTTTGTCTATCTCCACAGATGGAGACTCCACAACTTCTCTAGGCAACCTAGGGTTTAATGGTATTTTATTCCATTTCCCATGAGTTTACTGCTCCCGGTTTGTGAGGTGCTGTGGGAAGGACAGAGATCTATGGACAGAAGCACATCTAACTCTGTACAATGAAGCAGTTGCCATCAGGTGTAACATCTTTTGTAAGAAAACAGAGCTAAATTGAGTACAGATTTAAATAGAAGATTCACAATGTCATTACTTTGGCTATGAAATGCAAGTAATCCCTGGCCTGCATGAGCACCCTGGCTAAAAAGTAGCAACCTCACCATGAGGAATAAGTGATATCTCATACATTAAACGATACCTTAGCTTGATCCTTTTACAGGTCAGTCTAAGTAGGAACATGGGCTAACCATGCTATAAACAGTTTCAGTGTAGCTAGATCAACTGCCTGGATTCTATCTGCAACGTAGCTATGTCCTAAATACAGAAAATATAGAGATATTTATCTCAATGAATTGAAAAGAATTCATTAGATCTTTGAATAATTCACCATAGAAATATAAATTTTGCTTTTCATCCCTGACGTTACAATTTCTTGGTAGATATTAGTATCACTCTTGGGCAGGATATTTTTCCTCTTTCTGCTTTATAAACAATACCTCATTAATGTTTTATTAGCAGAACACACTAAGAAGTTTGCCACTTATTCACATTTAAGCAAAACAATGCAACAATATCACTAAATGTCGAAGGAATGTATGCAGCTGAGGGTTTAAAATTTAGTCCTTGATCCCTCAAACGTGTGTGGACATGCCAAGGCCCCTGTACAGGTGAGCCATCTCAATGCAGCAAGCTTACCCTCGTCCAAACGCTTAATAAGTTGTGCACTTACAGGATTGGAGCATTGCTGAAAAACATGGATTCAGATATTCTTGAACATAAATAAATGAGAGGGTTTTGTTCTTTTAGAAAGTCCGGCTGTAGGTATTCCTAAATTTGCAGTACTTAGATCAAAACGCTTTAGAAAATTAGGCTGATAATATTGATAACTATATATCGAGAGATACTTATTTGTGCTGTCAACTTATCTTCCCAGAGAAGCCCTGCCTATATGTATCTTTTTAATATGAGTCAGGAATTCAGTGATAGTTGAACAGACTGCACAGAACCTTCAGGACATTCATATCTTAAACTTTTCTGAAGGAGCAAATTAAATGCTCAGACTAGGATAAGAAAGGGTTTAGTCAACAAAAGATGACTACCAATATTTTAGCAGTTATTGATGCTCTAAAATAAAAAGCCCCATCTTTTGTTGAAGTTTGGAAAATATTGAAATCTACTTATTGTTTCTAAAAATATTAGGCAATTTGCTGTGTTTTAAATCTCCTTGATAGAAATTCCTCCAAACAGATAAAACAATGTGTCTTTTAGAAGCATTTGAAATGTTTATCATTAAGGGCAATTAAAACCATAGGAAAGAAAACCTTTGTGTATGTTGAATCTTCACTTTCTTGGTTGTGTATCTCAGAATAAGACAACATACTTTTATTTTCTATAAATTAATATTAAAAAGTATGACTGTAAAAACCAAGCTTATGAAAGCGTATTGAGCTGTCCAGACGACAAGGTTCTTCACAGCCTGGAAAAGCATCCAAAATGTGATCTAATTTAAATTTTCTTCTACAAGAAAGCACTTACCTAAATTGCTGTACGTAGCACTGCAAGGATTTAAGTCAGGAAAAGTTGAAGCTTCTTCCTTTTCTTCCTCCCCCTGTGGGACACGAGCAGATGATACTGGTATGACCGAGGCACTGCCACCATTGTCCTGCTTCACAAACACGGCTCTAGGAACACGAGGGGATAAATCCTCCAGTGTCGTATCATCCGGCACTTGACTGAAACAAACAAAACAAAATCACCTGGAGACCAAAGCTACTAGATCCTACTAGCAAAATACCAGATGAGGCGTTAAATATCTTCAGGAATGGGAATGAACTGATAAAGAAATAAGCTCCTTTTGCCCTCCCTTTTTTTTAAGAACAGCTTCCTGCGATATTTTCCTTAATAAGAAGAAACAACATTTGACCAAAATAGTTACGTGTAGTATTTCATGTCTTTCATACAAATGGGATAATAAAATGTTTAAATGTTTTACAGCTGACTACAATCAACATATGTACCCATATATATGCAGGCATGATTCTGCATAAAACAGGTAGGACTCATAGGGCAGCAGCAGAGTTTAAGGTGCTTTTTACCAATCGGAACAATTTTGCTTTAATCGAAGATACCAAGGTATAGCCAGGGGGCTTTTAAGTCTTAATAATGCATAAAACTTTAATGGTATGTTTTCATATACTTGTGGGATTTTGGGAACTGACACTTTTGGAAACAGACCAGTAGCTCATCTGCGTCAGTGATCTATTTCCCGTATAAAATTATCCAGGATTAAAATCCATCTGCATTAGGCCAATTGCAAAAGGCCATGAAGACATTCCTCTGTGCTTGCTCTTAGCTATGAAGTTTTAATCAAACTGTGATGACTTATGGGAGAAAAATGTGAAAATTGTGGATTGAATCGGTTTCCATGGATATATTTATTGCAGTATGATTCAAAAATTATGCAAGATATTAAAAAAATTTCAGATTTATTCAAAAAACCCCAATCTTGTTTAAAACATTGAGCAATTATCAATAATATGCCACATAAAACGTGTCAGAGCAAAAATATTTCTGTGCCTTTATGCTCTCCACTCACAGAAACAAATAGTCATCATAGGCCAGAACTCAAGAGCATATGACCTGTTCACTGCTTCTCGTTATTACAGCCTTATCAAATAGAACAGCAAGAATTTTAAGTACTCGTGACTTCTGTAAGGAATAGAAGTACCTTCCTTCAAAAGATGATCACCACATCATATATCTGGACAGATATTTAATTTCTGTGGTAAAGTTTTAAACTTAATATAACTTCTGAGGCACATAAATAAAAATTATGCATTTTTAAATAGGCAGAGCAGCTGAGTTTCCGTAATACAGATCCTTAGAGTGGAAAGAGTTAACAAATTATAGGCACATGTCTCTCTATGCCAAAGTCAAAATACTGAAAATCATGACAGTCTTCTAGCAATCCTAGATGACAAAGATTAAAACATGCCAATACTTAGCATAACACAAGACCCCACGTACGGTGCAGCACGCACATGCTGTTTCTACTAAGACTCATGAATTTTAACTGCAGGCTGATACAAACAAACCTCATTAGAACTTGTTAGTAAAAGAGCAAAACCGGCATAAGTTCAAAAAGACGTAATCTTTTATCAGCATAAACCGTTTTGTTCATTTTTAGTACCATGCATAGGAATGGTGTGAAGAACATTCCATGTGCAGTAAATATATCCACATTAAAGAGTTAACCTGATATAATTTCAGAGTAAAGCATACATAAAATTAAAGCAGTAACAAGGTTCTCGAGATGATGAGAAATTAAAGACTTGTAGTTGCCGTAAATCATATACATACCTGCATTCCTCAGTAAGAATGTTTTTTCAAGTAGTTTCTAGTAGCTTTACAGTTCTGTCATTGCCACAAACCAGGGATTATCATTTCTCCAAGTAAATTTTTAGTATCAGTTGGTGAGGTACAGAACAGACTCATTCTCCAAACCAGACTCATGCAAGCACATACGCTAAACCTAAGCTCAGAAGCATTTTGCCAAAGTAAACCAACAACTAGAAAGGAAGAAAGAAAAAAATACCGACTCACCCACTGTACTCACTCACACAATTCCCCATTAAAGGAAATTCTTTCAGGGCCTTCTTGAGTCTTTTAATCATGTCTTGAAACTCTGGCGAGCCATTGATTCCACAGTGTTCGGATGTGCTACAAGTTGTGCAAGCTGTAAGCAAGAGGGCTGAACTCTGCACAGAGTGATACACCTACTGCACCTTAATGTTTACCTTAGGGGGTTGGACCCGGGACTTGCCAGAGCGCCCCAGGAAACCAGTTTAGTTACAGCCCTGCCTTCTTAACTCTTCCCCTGCCTTCCTGGAGGAAAAGTAGTTCGCAATCTACTACATCATCGTTTTGGTATGACAACTATGGTCTTAGTCGCATTAATTAGTTAAGGAAAAGCAGGTTCAAATTTCAAGAGGAGTTTTAAGAACTTGGACTAAGCTACTGTTAAAAGCGAGCGACTACCTCAAATCTGTATTCCAACCAGTTCTAGTGGCTGAACCTAATACGTTTGAAATCACAGCAATTAGATGTTGGGCCATGAAAAATCTGTGGGGAAACGCTTCCTGCGTCTTAGCCGTAAAGACAGGGAGATCAAGCGTACGTACGCAGTGCAGTGACTCAGCCAGCAAATTGCCAACCCGTAATCGGCCCGACAGAACGCAGAAGGAACAAATGGGGAAAACATCCTCACTCTCTAAGCTACACGAACCACGTTCCCCGTTGCTTTTTCTTCATGAAATAGTCTAAATAGTTAAAAGGACTAGTTTTCGAGAAAAGCAGAGCAGCTGATAAACAGGCAGTTCTCTGAGATTAGAACCATTAAAGCCTGATTTTGTATAACTTTATCTGCTTGTTGATAGCAAATGGTACTTACTTCAAGCTATCTCCTTATTTGGGATATTTATAGACATTTTGCCAGGATGGATTCTTTGATGCCTTGCACAAGAACACATATTTAGCTTTTACCATAGTGGGCGCAGCCTCCTCTGTCCAAGCCTTTTCCCTTATTTCAAAAACAAACTTCACAGGCAATGAATTACCTTCGAGAGCTCTGCTCCTCGGGCATATGTGGCTGAAACCGAACGACTGTTCGGTTAATGGAGGGAGCAGCCCTCTGCCCACAGAGAACACATTTGTTTTCCTAAGAAGCCGAGATTATGTGCAGCAAAAAAACTTGCCATAAAAATGGCTCTCCTTCCTGAATTCACGTACTTCTCATTCATGGGTACAAGCTCAAAATTGCTTTAAAAGTGGTGGTTTTTTCTGCAGAGACAAATGCCCCTAACTCTTTCCCTCAAGCTCTCCTCCTTCACAGTTTTCGAGCAATAGCCAAAAGATGATGTGGTCTAACTTGTCTCAGTCTTTTGGGAATAGTAAAAATCCAGAGAGCAGCCTGCTTGCCGTGTTATTTTTTTTTAGGAGAATGGAATCACAGCTATTGTGTGACCTGTATTTTCCTCTATTCAGGGCACGCCTTCTCAATTAGAGTGATTAATACAGCAGTGAGAGGGGGGAGATAAAGTGGAATGGTTATGAGAAGTGATGCTGAGGGTGCATCCCTGAATTAGGGTCAGATCAAGAGGTCAAGCTGAGCACGTACAGTTCAGCGTAAGACAGCCCATAAATCCAAGGGGCAGAAATTAGTGACAGAAACACAGAGAAAAGCCGATGTGGCCTTAGACCCAGCTGAGCCTCATCTCCTCCCTGAGTGGACATCAGCAAAGCAGTAATCAATGGCAGTCCCACAGTTTGAGATGAGAGAGCTGGCCAAGGAAGATTACTTAGTTTTGCACAAAAAAAAATCTCTGTGATTCTTAGATATATTTAGTTTCAAAGAGACCCCTTCAAGATCCCCTCAGGCCCTACACTTTTAAGCTAATAAAGCTAATATAAAGCCTAAATTGACTGAATAATGCTTGAGGAAAAATGCAGAGAGGTTAATAGCCTGAGGGTGGTCAAAGGCCACCTTCCACAGGAACTTCTACTAACACAGACCACTTTATTTCTGCAAAGCGCTGAGCAAAGATGGTCAGTGCCTGGGTTTCAGTCAGAGCAATTATGGGTACAGAAGACCCATTCCAGTGAGTCAGGAAGATCATTTCCTCCTCACCATCGTTAGCTAGAATTAGTCGCTTAAGAGGAAAGTGAAAGAAACTTCTCAAATGACATAAACAACAAAGTTTACTCCTAATTCTTATTATCTAGAAGTTGGCTTAGTCCTGAAGCATGAGAATTTATATTATCTTTTTTTTTTTTTGTAAAATCTTCTCTAATGCGATGTTTGCATGGATAAAGGGAATATATTTGATAATCCAGTAAAGACATCCTGCTAAGCTCTTTAGTGTCAGTGAAACTTCATGGCAATGAGTTCCACAGATTAACTGTGCGTTATAAAAAAGACATTTTTCTTTATCCATTTTAAGTTCTCAGTCTTTCCATTTCACAGACTGTATCAGAGGAGTTAAGAACAATAACACATGATTAATAATTTCTTACTCTAAATTTATAAAATAATAAATGGTAAAGTCCCTTTTACTTGGTTCTTTAACAATTTTCAATATTTAAAAATTTTCACATAAAATGTTCCCAAACTTCTTGCTTAATGAACATGCATAAATCCAATTCTGTTTGTGTAGATACTCTAGACAAAAATCTCACAAAAGCTTTTTCATTGATGAAACAGGGCAAGATAGTTAATGCTTTTAAAAGCACTGTTGAGCGCTGCTGAGTAAGGTAAATAAACCTCGGTGGTATCTAGAAAAAACCCAAGTCAACACAGATTTGAGGAGAAGAGGGAGCTGATAGTTCCACCTGGACCTTTCAGGTGAGAATTTCTCCCATTTCAGTAGACTTGCTCAAGCAGGAATTTTCTTTTCAGTTATAACATCCTTGAATTCTCACCAATTCATGCAAGCTGCACTTAAAAGATTTTGGATGCAGGTGAGAACCTTACCTTAAGACTTATACAAGATGTCCTCTAAACTGGGAAGAACTTTGTTTTAAACAGAGCCCTATTGTGATTTAAAAGATTTTGTTCTCTTCCCAAGTAGTTTCTGAAGCAGCTGTGCAATCCGCAGGACCGGATCAATGACAATGAGAAAGTGGAATGTGGCAGTGGTGGTTATTCCTGCCTGTCTCTGGATGTGATCCTGACCTTAATATATGACTACATTTTTCAAGAACAATGATTGCAGTTGTTTTTACCGAGTAATCTGTTACAACACTCGCATTCCCCTAGGTATACAGAGCACTCAGAGCAATTCCATGGCTCCTGTCCCACTGAATGAAGACAGCCGACATCTAAGCTCCGTTCCCTACACTGTTCAGGTTCTCAAGGTCCACAGATGATGGGTACCGTGGCACACCCCTAGCCTCAGTCACCTCTATTTTTTTTCCTTAAATAACAGTTAGTGGCATAACAGTAATTACTTAAAAACCCACTGAAGAGATAACCCATTTGGGGCCTTTTCAATTTTGGTGGTCTAAATCACCTCACTGGAATTGTCTGTCTCCATTGCCTGTATGTGGAAATTCCATGCCTAACTCAGATCCTTGAAATCCCACTTGGCTTACTGTAATTTAAAGTTGTCAGCAACCTCAACAGTTGTCAGCAACCTCAATGCAATCAGCACAACAAAAAGCATCTGAGGACCACTTATACTACTGAAATGCTTCCACGGCAGACAGGAACTGTACAAGTTTTTGGCTAATTTTCTAAAAAATTCTAAAAAATTTTAATCCGTCACTGACATTTATGTTAATTTCAGGAGCAGGATTCTGTCTGGAAGTTATTCAAGGTGAACTATGAGTGTGGCACTGGGGTAAGATCTGAAGGATAACAAGACATTTCCAAGAGCTTCATATCTATGTCCTCTGATATGTAAAGAGCCCATGAAAGGGTCCAGTGAAATGCCCAGGGGCTATTTTAACAAAAAAAATGCCTTAATAGAATGCAAATTGCTGATGTAGTGTGTAGCTGCAATGGAGAAGCATGCTTTTTAAGAAAAACATTCAAACCAAATCTTTAAAATATGTATAAGCATTTCACTCCTTTCGGAAGCAGATATAACAACAGGATAGTGACGTTCTGTAGCTGTGGAACAATGAAATTCATATCTATCGAGTACGAGCTCAAATCCTTTTGACAAAGTTAACATCATTTTAGTAATTAGATCGGTAATCCCAGCGGTAACTATGAAGAAATGCTTTTTTCCTCTAAACCAGAATGGAGTGAGTATACAGACCTCACTACTTGAAGGAAGCATTTCAGTAAACATACAGTTTTATCTTTAGTTCATCCAAGTCTGGCCCCGAGACTCTATAAAGGGAAAGTTATGGCTGACTTGTAGCTATGAAAGGAAACTATTCAGTTTAACGCATAACTGAAATGGAAATGGCTGTGCACAAATCAGTTGTGCCTTGATTTACAAAGGCACTGCCATCTAAAGCACTGCTGAACGAGGTTTTAGTTCAGCTCCGATGTGCTTTATGAAGATAGGAAAGGAAGAATGAGAAGGCTGTGCTGCAGTTTTATTTTAGGAAATGTCTCAATCTGAAAAGCTGCAACTGGGTATAAGCAGTGATCTCTCAATGGAGAAGACAAACCTTTATCTTGTGAAACTCCAATAGCAACAGTCTAGATAACTAGACAACAAAGCCTTTGAAGAATCTTTTTTTTAAACCTTCTGTGTGGATGCCACACTGTGCTGGACCACCTTCATCAATTACGGTGACTTGGGCCAGAAATATCACTGTGTTACCTTTGTAGAGGTCAATTTTAGGTTTTGCCTGAGAACAACTGCTGTATCAGGAACTACAGCTGTTCTAAGAACACCCGATTTTCATTCCAATTAATGATAAAGCTGATGTGATTGCTGATTTTTAGCAAAAATTAATCTATCTACAAATTTTTGGTAAATATAACACATTCCTATTGCCTAGCTCCTTTTGAACCCCCATATGCACATCCTGGCATCAAACATAAAGAAACAATCGCATGGATAAAACAAAACTATGTTCTTTTCTATAGTAGAGAGAGAGTTTTCAGCTTTCCAAAGAGCTGAGTATTTTGCAAGTGCTGTTCAAAGGGAAAAACTGACTTTTCCAGTGATACTTTCAGCCCTGTTTTGTGGTTATGTTATCAATCTTTAGCAGTTTTGTAATCCATTGCAAAGGAATGAAATATTGTATCTTCATTTAATTTGCTTTCAAGGCTCCCTGGTAATCTGACATTTTTAAAGCTTATCTTATTTTCCAGGTCATCAGTTTGTTTTTTCAGTGATCTTACGGTTGTTAGCATTCGGAGTTAGAAAAAGTGTCATGTTCATTGATTGCTATCTTCATGTCTTCTGTTTTCCTCTAAGCCTCTGCCAGCTTAACTGAAAATTTTAAACATCTCTTTCATGGACATTTTTTAGCCTGAATTAACACTAACCTCTTACTAACACCTGAAGAGTTAACACAAAACAAGTATAGCATCTCGTCTGTTATGTCACCTGCCTGCGCAAAAATGGAAGTTGACAATCCTCATTCTCACCTACTGGGATAGTAAAAACAAAAGGCAAAACCCTTAAACAACAACAAAAAAACCCCCAACTTCATTTTTTGGCACTGTAAGGTTTCACTTGGTCTCTTTAACAATATTAAAAACTAAGCAAAGCCCCAAATAACTTAAGGCATCAGATTGCATCAAGGTAACTGAATACAACTGACGGATAAAGACATCCACTGTCCAGTTTTCCCACACTGTATTTCCCAGCACCTCCGTGTATTTTCTTTGAAATTTGTAGAAACCATGGAACAATATTGTTAGAAATTCCAATCCTGAAGTTTGGAAAATTCCAATTTTCACCAGGGAAAATTGTGAGATGCTGTTTTAGCCAATATCATCATGACTTGCAGAAAAAAAAAGAGTACACATACTTTTTGGAATAAGTGAACGAGACAGGACAGAATGACCAACTGCCTTCAACAGGAATGGCAGAAAGTATTGCAGTAACAGTACAAAACTATAAACCATTATAACAGCACCATCTCTAGGGCAGTCAACAACTGCCAACTACGACCACAGCTGTTAGCCTGCTTTTGCCATTTTACCACCGAGATAAGCCGCTGCTCCTTCCTGACTGGTCCCCCTGTCACATCAGTGAATTGATCTGGCTGAAAAATAACCACAAAGTTATTTTTCACTTGGATCACTTCCCCAGGCTGGTTGACCACAGGAACTGTCTTGCCAGCACAAAAGCTGGGCACTGAGGAGGAGGTGGAAGCAGGCCAATCTCCTGATGGCAATTTATTTGGTAATGCCGCTAAAAATAATGTTGGTATAACCTCATTTTTCTCTAGGTTTGCCTGGAGATAATGGAAAAAATGGGTTCCTCTGAAGGGGGGTTGAGAGCTTTAACTCACTCTCTAAAGCTGCCTACTTCTCGTCGTTTAATTTAGGGTAACTAGAGAGAGTAGATTACTGCCAAGGGTCACTCTACCCTGGGTACATTCCCCACTGTCTTTAGCCTTAATATACACTGTAAATACAGGGACACCCCCTTTTATCATCACCCACAGCCCTGCATTATTGTGGTCCTGTACTTCTTGCAGAGATGCTGAATGCTTACAGCCCCTACTGACCTTAATAGTTTGTGAAAGTGCCTAATGTTTCTGAAACACACACCCACAATTTTTACTGGGATTTTTTAAAACCCTATTTTAAAATTTCTGTGTACTTTATTCCTTTTTAAAATAAAACTCTTGACCCTCAGATTGCCATTCACTGAGTCTGAAGAAACAGACAGTACACTAAGATTTTGGAGACCATCCTATCTTGTATTTGGGGCAATTCCTTAAAAAGTAAATCTGCGGAAACCAGCTTTACATCCTACTGTGATAAACCCTATCACCACCGTACATTACAAAAGCCAAAGCTGTCCACATCTGACAAAAGGCAAACAGCCTTGTCTTCATGAGAATGCTGTATCAGTGTTCCTGAGATGTGATTTAAAAGTGATTTAATTACACTTGGTGCAAATAGTCACTCTTGGTTAGTTTAAGACACGGTTATTTTACTTTAAGACAAGTGGCAGTCAGTTTGTGGTAAGCTCAAACTATGCTCACACAGATTTCTATTAGTTTAAAGTCAACTCTAAAACCATTTTCACTAAAAAATCACTGCAACTGTCTTGTGTAGACAACAGAAAAAAGAAAACCAAAGACAAAGAACGCTGCCATGATACATTTTCTGAAGCTCACACATAGCTCAAACTTTACAAAATGTATAATTTCCTACCACTAGGTTATTGTTATGATGAATTAAATAATGCGAGTTTGAAGCTATTTGGGAACTGGTTTGTATAACATTGGAAGGCGTATTTTAATACTTCCGCAGCTGCAGTCTGTACTCAGTGAAGTGCCCACGTGACTGAGTGCAACAAATGTCTCCAGCCCTCTGAGGTGATGATGCACTGTCACGAGTTGTAGGGCCTCAGTGGTGCGTTGAAAACAATGCCTATCTGGAAATAAACACGGTTCTTCGCATTCAGAGACAACCGAGAAAGCACGTGTACCCTTGATAAGGGAACAAACAGACCTTTAAACCAACAGGCTGACCTAAAAGTTCAACTACCATGAATTTATAGGAGTAAAGCAAATATCTACTGGCCAAATACTTGCACAGAAATTGAGTCAATGAATCATTTTAGTAGATTCATTTTTTAAAAAAAAAAAATTTAAAATGAAATCACTGAATGAAATTGTCAGGCAGAAATGGAACGACCAGCTCTACTGAGTCCAATACTGTTAGGGGACAAAGTATATTCATTGCTAAGGCCTTGCAAAACGGGGAGAGATTATTTTAGAGATAATTGAATTCTATTATGACTTTTTTACGTGGTTTATTTTGGGAGCGATGCAGTGATGTTGCAGTGTAGCATCAAGGTAATTAGCATCTCTTGTATTCTTGGGTATGTGAGATAAAGTCAGGACACCATCTTTTATGAGTCACAGATCTTTTGATTTCTATTATACTTTTCAATAGTTGCCTTCTATTTCTGCAGAGAAATTCTTTAGTTTCCTCTAACATAGGAACACTTTCTTAAACTAGAAATTCAGGAAAATGTATCTGATTCAATGTAACATGGCTACTGTGACATACTAGTGAACCTGCAATACAAACTTCAAATACCAGGTACTGTTTCTAGGAATTTTTTTTTGGGTTTTCAGGATATCCAATGTAATGCAAAGACTTTAAAAATATGCTTTAAGTTACCTAAAATAAATACACCTTGAAAAAATTACACTCAATGCAGTAAAACTCCTTAATTTCTTCCCTTTTCATCAGTATATACAGTACAGCTCACAACTGAATAAGTGACTAAAAAAGATAAGCAGATTACCTGGGGATTTTCTTGGGAATCTGAGGTGGTGATGAGTGACTTGCTATTTTCTGTTCAGAGCTCTCTGGAGACTTTTCCTGCGTTTCTTCTTTGTCTTTTGCTAGTGCATCGGCAATAGCAGACTCCACTCCACTCTTGTTTTGATGATCAGCCTTTGGTTCAGGTTGTGCCGGTTCACATCTATACATGAAAACAATCGACGGCTTCTCACTGGAGTCTGACTTTGCCTCACTGAACCAGTGATGTCGTTGAACTGGTGGAGGGGGGAGCATATGTATAACAGTTCCATCAAGACCCACCAATTTTCCTTTCTCTCTTTCTTTCTCTTTGTCTTCCTCCTCATCAGTTTTTCTGCGTCGGAAGAAGCTCTTAAAGGATATCCAGCGTTTGGGTTTCGCATCAGCAGCTCGGCGACCTTCTGAATGGAGGATGGACTCGGCCTCCGTTGCCCTGGTAGGACTGTTTGGTTTGGTCCAGTTGCTGAAATGTCTTTGCAACAAGTTACTCGCATGATAGGGTGAAGAAGTGGACCGTGGAGGAGGAAATGGCGGTGCTTGCTCTGTTTTGGGACTCGTGGTATTTGGGATAGCTCTCACTGGCTTTGGGGAGTGAGTGGCAACTGGCTGTGAAAGTGAATCTTTCTGCATTTTAATGGCAGAGTTTTCTGCCGTCTTGGATGACTCTATTTCAGACTGTGACGTAAACAGAGATTTGGGTCGTACCAGGGTGTTTTTATTAGCATCTGCATCCGGGGGTAAGGAATACAGTTCTTCTACGCTACAAGACTTGGGTCCAGACTGAGGGGTTTCTGGAGGAGACTGTGGAGGCTGGATAGAAGCCACAATCTGTGAAAGCACCGTGCTTGCATTCTCTCTACTGCTGCTGCTGCCAGCAGAAGCCTCTGGTGTTTCGTCTATTTTTCCTGCAGGCTCTTGTATTGTCTTTTGAACTCTTGATGGGGAGCTGTGGTCAGAACTATGACTTCTCTGTGGCGATATCTGACTTTTACTGAGACAGCTGTTAAACTCTTGGACCTTTTGAGCCACGGAGCCCAGCCTGCATTCAGAGCTATTAGTCACCCCCTTTGCTTGGGAAAATTCAGTGGGTTTACTTCCTGCGGCTTCAGTCGTCTTGCTTTCTGTTTCTATTTCTTCATATGTGTGGCTTATTACGCTGGTAGTTTTATCTTTGATGGACAGCTCTGCGCTGGTCCCTAGAAAACTTTTATAGATAGCCAGGTTATCATATGCATTTGGATTGATTACGATAGGAACTTTAATAGCATTTTTGGAACTCTTAGCATAAGTGGGCTCATCATGAATGATAATAGGAAAAGGTGGCATGCCAGCATTATTGTAGCTGTTGAATTTTATCTCCGATAAATTGGGAGACTTCACCGGGATAGTTTTTGAAGAAATGTTTGTAGCTGTAGGTGAAGTAGGAGCTGACTTGTGGCTTGTCTTCCTGGGAGGAACAGAAGGTCCTGAGCTGTTAGAGATTAACTCCACCTTAGGTATCTTCTGTCTTGGACTAGTACTAGAAGTCCACACTTCTTGATATCTGATTGCACTGGATTTTTTCAGGTTAGCATTTACTCGTACAGGTGATGCTGCAGAGGATGTAGTGGGTGTGCCTGGAGTTACTGGTGAGCTTGGGTTAGATGATGTATTTTTGGTTTCTGAGGTTTCAGTCTGATTCTCCTTACATTCATTGGTCATGGCAGCTGATACATCTACTATGGTATATGGCTTGCAAACTGGTTGTTCCATATTCACCACCCTGTAAGGTTTAGCTTGCTCTTCCACAGGCACCAGATTTATAGTTACAGCTTGACCAGCAACATCTGAAGAACTTTTATTCTCTTGCTTATCAGTCTGCACAGCAATTTTGCCATCCTTCTCTTCCAGTCGAAGCGCGAGGACTGCCTTGTGAGTTTCCAGACTTTTCGGAACATTTCTGGGAGCTTTTGACACATCCCTCACTTGCTGATTATCACAAAGACTTTCATATTCTGGTTCAATCAATTTGAGGTCCTGAGGAGTACTAGGAGATAACCCTCCATTACAGAGCTTCTGTGAAGAACTGCTGGTTGTTCCAGATCGAGACTCTTCTGTCAAAGAAGAATCAGGAGATGTAGAATCAGAAGATACCATGCTCTGCATGCTCTCCTGCCCATAAAAAATCACAGTCTCTTCGCCGTAACCATTTAAAATTTCATCGTAACTGTCGTCATAATCTACTGCACAGATCCGCTGGAGAGACTTGTTTCTAAGGGGCACAGTATTCCATTTTTTGTCAACACAGAACTGAACAGGAGATAGGGTGTTAGCTCTAAAATTAGCAAAGCGAGGTTGGCCTCTCATACGAATTTCCATTGCTAGCAACTCTTCATCACTTTCATCCCAGCTCTCATGTTCTTCTTGCATGCTGCCAAAAAACGTGTCATCCTCACTCTCATCTCCGCTAGAGAACTCTGGATAACAGAAACGTCCACCTTCATTACTTATTACTTCAGTGCTTCCACTCAGAATAACATGCTTACTGTGTGAATCCTTCATTCCACCCATCATGCAGCTTGGAGGGATCTTTCTTTCCAATGATCTTTTATAACAATTATTTATTCTTCCCAAGAAGGTTTCTCTTGAGTTCGTTTCATTTCCAGTTAGCTGAGGTGTGGTATCCAAACCTGCAATCTCCTTCAAAACTTCTGTCAGTCCATTATTATTGTTATTTGGTATCTTACCTACACCCTCGTTGTTGCCATAAGGCCTATGAACTTGGCTATAACCTTCAATTTCATCCTCGTTATTATTGTTCAGTGGTTTTTTGTTCAATACAGCTTTGTTTCGGTTCCAACCTGCAGGCACTGATTTATTCTCACACAGATCCGGTGTGCTCATTTCACCACATACACCCTGCCCATCTACTACCATCATGGTGGGTTTCACAGCTATCGTGGGTTTCTTTGCCACAGGTGGTCGGAAATTTCCTGTATTTCTCCCACGATGGCTGTTACTTTGGTTTGCATTGGGTTTCAGATTGCCATGCGAGAGGGGTTTTTTTTCAGATACTGGGGGTAACTGATGCAAGCTTTTGGGCTTGAAGCAGTTCTTACATTCACCGGGTTTCCAGACGTGTTCAGTGAAAGTGTTGCAAGCAGACATTTTCCCAGAGCTTTGCGCTTGATGCTGTGCCGTTCAGAGCATGGTAAGAATTTCATCCATATGTTTCCACTCTCTTCACTTGGTATGGCTACCGCTTTGAGCAGTGATCATTCTGAAACACAAAACAGAATGAGGATAAGAACGGGAGAAAAAAATGATCATTAAACTTACATTTTCTACACTATGAACAACTTGGAATAAGCAAGTAGCCTTTTGATGATGTCTTAGTTCTTTTTACTTAAATTCACAGAACTACGTAACTGAAATGCAAAAAAATTTGCAAATATCATTCTTCTCAGAGATAAAGAATTAAAACTTTGGTAGCTAGGCGCGGTATTTCTGAAAGCAGAGAAAGAAAGAGAGAAGAGGCAATGACTGAGAATTTTGAATAATTCACTTGACTAGTTCAGGACCATTGACCTTTAATTTGGCCCACTAAAACAAGTACTAGGAAGAGCATATAAACCGGAAGATTAGTGCGCATTGTGTTCAACATAATTACTTAAACACGAGACAGGAAAGTAAGAGTACGTTTATTTCTCCTAAATGCAATTGAGATAATTTCTTTTAGCTTCGAATGTGAAAGAGCTCAGCTTAAGTGACAAAGTATGTTCACGCAGTTCCAAACTCTGCCTTTTTAGCACTTTTTTAATCAAAGTCAAAATGTAAGTGGATAGGTATTTTGGTTGAAGGGACAGGCTGGGCTGCACTCTTGGAAGACTCAGATAAAAATGCTGGGGAAACTTTTCTAGAAAGTCACTGTTTCTTCTCCTTTAGCTTACAATAGTGGTAAGAAACCATTCCTGTATCCTCAAAACAAAGCTATGGATTTTTAGTCCCCGACTGATTTCACATGTAGCTTTTCTACCTCCCCCCCGCAAAATAACAATTGAAAAAGAACTGAAAATCTCTTTCAAAGAGAACCTTTTTATTTCCCGAAATGATCGGCCTTAAGTAAAAAACAAACACGAATCTGCCGTGTGTTATAGTCATTGGAGTATCCAGGATTTGAGAATTCAGTGAATTAATGCCTGAAGATTCTAAGCCTTCTAAGCCAAATCCACAAGTCTGGTCTCTTTGGCACTGTTGCATAACTCAAATTATTGGAGTCATTTTACTGAGGTGAAAGAATCTGTATGTCCACTGCTACTTCTGTAAACACAGGCATCGAAAATCAATAACTTACAGGCTTTGGGTGAAAATATACTTGCTGATCACATAGGTACACTGCAAGGGTATTAATAAGCCCATTCAGTTCAAGATGCAGCTCTCTATTGAGCCCGTGGTGAGGAACTCGGCAGCAGGACGGCTATGCTGGAATTCACCACGGGCACAACTGGTTTTCATCAGTGTAGCAAACAATAGAAACCATTAGTAAAACTGACACTTGTCTGGATTTTCAGTCTCCTCACGTACTGCTCTGTGTTTTGGCAAAGGGCTGTCCTACGCTGGAAAACTCCAGTATAGCAATCCTGTTCCAACACCAGATGGGGCTGAAGTCTAACTCTATTAGACTATCTTCAGACACATTCGTGGTGTACCAGGGCTATCGGATTTCATATGCTGACTAAACGTGTTTCCAGACAAAGCCTTTTGCCAAAAAGTCAGTGCCAAAAGCTTTCTCTATATGACGTAAGAGATAGAAAGTCTGCCAGCCAGAGATCTGCCCAAACCTCCAGCCTTTGTTTTTCATATACAGATTAAAATGTCTTTGCATATTTTTTGATCTCTGCCAACATTTGTTGCTTCAGCACTTTCCAAGCCCATATATTGTAAGGAGAAAAATTACATTAAGAAATAATTCTATAAAAATCAGGGTGAGAGAGAGAGAGAGTGTGCACGAGCGCATACTAGAATTTTATACTTTGTATTAGCTACTCCTTTTTGTGTGTTTAACAAATGAAAAGAGTAGTTACACTAATGGGAATCTAAACTAAATGTTTTCTTGGAAAATATATTTCTCCATTACATAAAACCTATGAACAAACAATTTTAACAAAAGGATTAGTGCGTATGTGTGTGGTTTTTTTAACTGGGTGATATTATTTCTCCGAAATTGCATGAACTGCACTTGCTTTAGAATCCTATCACAAACTAGACAGCTTTATGGCCTTCCAGGCTAAGCATTTTCTGCTAACAATGCTGGGGTAGAAGTGAGAAAGCCATCTACTGCACACCTTCACGTGACTACATTTTTCTGTTTTACCACTGGCTGTACTCACTCTCATTTGCTCAGACTGATACAGATCAGTTTTCCTCTAACCCAAATGAGTGCTGTGAATTTGAACTCCAGGAGACTCAGCAGAACCACAACACAAGGCTGCAGTCGGAGGAAAAACTATGGCACGGTCACAGCCCTGTGCAAACATACGTCCCACCTCCCAGGAGTACCACCTGCAGCAATTTATCTTAAAAATAAAACGTATGTTCGACATACCAGCGTAAATGCAGACATGTAGCTTGTACACAGAAAAATATACAAGACATGTATAGACTTATTAAAAGATTTTTTGCTCTCTAGCACCTGATGGAAATGTTTTAATCACAACCAAGCTCTCTAACGTGATTTTTGACCCAGTCTGTGAAGCAGATGAGCCACTGACTTCTCAGGTTTGTAAACTACAGCTGGGTTTCCAATTGGCTTGGGCACACGCAGGATGAGCAGTTCCTGCAGCGTGCTGTTACAGCTGCCGGCAGCGTCAAAAAGAGGAAATAGGCACCTCCAAACAAGAGGAAACGTATCTTAACAAAACAACCAAAAGAATTCCAACATTGTATTACTTCCATACTTGGAAATCAAAAGCACTCCTATGCTATTACAAATTAAATTCACAGTGACCTTAATATGTCTAAACAAGTATTTGCATTCTAAAAAAAAATTCAGGCAGTTTCTCCATTGCTGTCCAACCAAAAGCGATTTTTCTGGTGTCTTCCTCTCCCTTTAAAGAAAATACATTTACTGTTTCAACTACAGATTCCCTATTATTAGTGACAATTATAGTGAGAGTGATTATGAGTGATAAGAGAAATGAAATGTTCTTTCAGTATTAAAAAATGTGAAATATACTTCTCGTGTTCGGGCTATTGCTGCCATTGCTGTTAACAGGAGCTGCATCTTGGCAGGGGGCAGCAGAGTCCATCGAAGGTAATGAAAATGTGCACAAATACAACAAGAAAAAAATAGGCTGATGTTGTTGATTTCTAGATTCTTACCCTACTCTCCAAAACAAAGGTGGTCAACAAGAAATCCAGGCAGCCACACCCCAGATCTCTTCATAGTGATTAGGTATCTTTCCTTCTGTAGCTTCCCTGCTTCTGTGACAGCCCCGGCACCTGCTACGGAAGGGGAAGGTGTACTCTGCAGAGCTCCTGACTCTTCTCAAATGAGTAGTTTGGATGACAGAACTTACTTGAAGATACTCAATCGCCGCAAAATCAAGGTGATAACCATCTCAGATTTCAATACAAAACAGTGTTAGGCTTCTAAAGAAAGCACTAACAGTAAATAACGTAATACCAACATTATGTATTTCATCCCTATATCTCAAAGCCTTTTACGTAAGTTGATAAACATAACTATTCACAATTTATACACGGAAACACTGCAGTGCAGTGATGCTAAGTAACTAAAATTCACCAAGTGAGTCAGTGACAGGAACAAGTACAGACAGACAAGTTCTGCTCCTAATGCGGTGCTGCATCCAGCAGATCGTGATACTTCATTTACTGAATGGTTGAGTCAGCACAGACAGTTTATCAGCTTTAAAGGCCAAATCACTCTTTGTGTAAATGAGAATAATGCTCCTCATTGCAGCAGATACACAACTGCACACGGGAGGCCCCAGTCTGGCCCTGTTATGTTGATATCAAACAAACAGAAAGGCAAAAGCGCATTTCACTTTCCAGGTCAGAGGGAGAAGATGACAGATTGAGAGTTGCAGTGCAGAGATGAAATAATCAGCTGAGATATCCTCATGTCAGGAAACTGAACCTTGCATAGAAATGCAGAACTATTTTTGTGGCTCTTATTTGTGGACATCATCTCTGTTGAGCACAAAGATAGCAATAAACATGCATTTCAGGCACTTTCCCTTTGTTCTAAATAATTTCAGGCTGGCGGGTCTCCCTTAGATGCATGCTGGCTGAATCACAATGCAGGCCTTTCTCCAGTAATACTTTATACCAACATAATCCAATTAAAAGGAACTTAATTGGTGTGCAACATTCCCTACAATTTCAACATTTTAAAAATGAATAGTCTCAGTAAGTACCAGATGGTGACACGCACTAATTAATCAGGCCTGCTCAATGAATGAGCATATTAAAATGAATGCACCTATTAGACATGTGTTTTCAATGCTGTACGCTGCAAAAAAACTCCCCTTAAATGAATGCCTGCTATATTACTGAGCAATACGCACAAGTGTGCATTTCGTCATCGGTAAGCGCAGCACTATCACTCCCTGATCTCTTCTTAGATCAGGAGATACTTGGTACAGATTTCCTTTTGTTTGCCCTCCTCCAGGCAAAAAAGCATTGCTACCCGTGCAAACGGGCCTGTGATTTTTACGCTGCCGAATAAGTTACTTTGATCAGCCATCGTATCAGAGAACAGTCCAGTAAATTGCTACTGAACAACCCATGGACCTCTCACCCTTGACAGGCACGTCCTCAGACTGAAAAACTCGGCAACAGGAATCCAACCTAGGTCTCCTATACCGGAGTGCCCAAACACCACAAAACCACTACGGCTTTGAGGTTTTGTCTGAACCGCTTACAGGGATCCAGACAGCCACTCACCATAAACAACAGTGTGAGTCTATCAGACCAAGAATAAAGCGGTGGTCATTCTTTGCCAGTATCCGACCTCAGTTTCTTTTAAACTTTAATATAATTGTTAACATTTTAAGAGACTTTTTGGAAAAACTGAAATGCTCCCCATTGCTTTACATGTACAGTCCTCCTTGGGTGGCAATGGGCTGTAGAAAGGCTCCATTCACTGAGACTTACTGATTCAGGGCCACTGAACCATCTCGCACAGATAACTGGGACCAAACCCAAGTGTGACATGTACTAATCAGGGTTTTTTTTTGTCCTTCATGCTATATATGTACAAAAAAAAGTCCTCCTTAAATTTTACATCATTTGTCCAACTTCAAAGGAAAGCAAAACCCCAAGTGAAGCTAACTGCAACATCTGTTAGATACATGAGATATAACGCAGAGAGAAGAGCTTCACAGCCAGGGAATCGTGGTCCCAGTTTGAAGGCGTGTTGAGAAACACACTTGTTTACATTCAGTACCTGGAAGCACTGCGCTTTGAATCATCTTGCAGCAGTTATTAATGACATGTAAATCAAGCAAGGGAAAACAAACAAACAAACAAAAAAAAAGAAGAAAAGATGCTATATATTACCACAGCAGAGTTCAGAAATAAAAGCTAAAGTATCACTTTGAAAAAAACATGAGCAGCGCACTCCCAGATCTCGCAACACTTCACCAAGGTGAATGAGTGTTTTATAACACAGATTTTTGTAGAGGGAAACAGTGACTTACAATTTGGTGAAAGATGAAGAATTAGACCGTGACTTTTCAATGAGATACCCTGTCCAGTCACAGCACTTACTTCACATGAGGTATGCTGGGAAAAAATGTGAAACGGAGTAGTGACAAATGGCATTATGGACTGACACAATTTTATTCCCAAAGTGGACTAATGTTCACCAAATATTGGATCATTGTTGTAACATGCCACAACTGTGGCTATGGCACATAGCACAGATGGAAATTTCCATTATGCTAGGCATTATCGTTTCTGTGGAAAAAAAAAAAAAAAAGTTCTGTCTTGTTGCAGATAGTTTTTTCTTTTTTCCTTCCAGTCAGAACCGAGTGCCCTGGTAACCGTCCAAGGCCATAAAGCGATGGTTCTGCAGAAAACGCAACGAATCTGCAGTGGATATTGAGGAGGCAATGACCTAGACTAAAAAGTTGACAACTTACTTTAGAACCGCTCTTCAGCACCCTGGTACGATGCTGCTGAGATAACAAGGGGTGCAAAGGATGGAGAGCACAACAGAATCACTTCTCCCCGAGGTACTGAAAAACCCCTGGCTGCACACTTGCTGCAAGACAGTATGAAACAATCAGGTAAAAAACTTTAATCTATTTCTGGTTTTAACCACCCACGCTCTATTTTCCCTCGTTTAAAAAGAGTTTAAATTACATAAATATTTCATAAAACTGAGTGAAGGAAACCCTTAAGTGTTTTTTTTCTACCTAAACCTATAAGAATAAAACATGATAGAAATAAACAATGAACTGGAGCAAAAACCTGCCTAGGGCTAGGCAATCTGTAATGCTTCAGAAGAAAGCAGGCATTTCTTCACATTTACCTAACCCAAGCAGATAATGCCAGAGAACAGGGAAAAGGCAGGAAATATCCTCAGGATCTGCCCAGGTAATCTGATTAGATTCTGCACCATCACACTCAGAACACAAATAACAATAATAAGGACAAGCTCTCATCTCACGTTCAGTGTCGAGGCCCGGTAGACCAGCCAAGGCAGGTATTTGAATACAAACTCAGAACTGAGTTCCAACAAGAGATTCGTAACTGCAGGAAACTATTAAAATTATATTTTTTTTTCCTTTTGGAAAAAATCATCATGTAGCATTAATAAAACTGAAATTTATAATGACCATTCAGTCATATATATGATATTACAATGCTAATTCAGACAATGCTGCACGTTCTTTAGGGATACATTTTAATCGCATAGAAAATTAGTTTTAATTTTTTACTTTTTTAAAAGAAAAACCCAGTAAGATAAGCCAGACTTATAAATAGTTTGTTTACCTCGATTCCTAAAAAAGGCTGTGTATAACATTCCAAGACCTAGCAGCAAATTAAGGGTAAGCGTATCAGCTGACAGGAACAAGCATGATAATGATAATTTAAAAAAAATATAAATCCTCAATTTCAGTGCATTTAAATTTGTCCCAACTCTGTTTAGCAAAATTAGGAGAATTAAGCCCTTCACAGCATAATAAAAATGCACTGCTATGACTATACCTTGACCAATCCAATTATCTTCAATTTACCTTTCCTGGGCTCACTTGAAATCCTGCCCTTGGACCTTTTTTGCCCATTATTTGCGCACATGAAAACATCTAGAGGAATAACCTTTACTAAACCTCTCCTGAATGTATTCACCATAAACAACAATGAAATACCTGAAAAACATTGCACTGCTTCTACAGTTACAAACCCCAGTGATGGTTGTGGTTATCCTTCTGCTGAGCACAGCTTGAGAAAGCAAACGCTCTGTATCATCACTGTATTATTGAATCCATCAATTCTGCAACTTCAATTCACTTAAAACTCTCTCCCTTGGACTACTGCAACCTCTGGCTCCAAAGATCTTTACCCTGAACGTCTGATACAGCAAAACCCACAATTGCTAAAAATGTATTAGTTTCAGTTTTGCAAAGTAACTTGAGGACAGCAAAATACAAAACAGCGGTAGAAAGGATGCGAAGGATCTTACTAAAAAGCAGCCAAAGACAAACCAAGCACAGCAGTATGAGGAGCAGATGACTTCTGCGAGGACGAGTGGATTGCAGGCAGTGCACGAGGTCAGCTATAATACAGAAGTTAAAACACACAGCAGAGAAGCCAAATGATTACTCTCCATCAATCTCAACCCCCTCCCCAAGATCCTTAATGAAGTATTAAGTTTAAAAATAAACCGCTATCAGCCATTGTAAGAAATGAGATATTAAAACTAACTGATAAATTAAGAGCAACAGCACAGTAAGGCTGGACAGTGTAAAGCCATGAACTGTGGAGAAACTTGAAAAGCAGGTGGCGGATCTACACCTAAAACTACGCGGTCCCTTCTCACTGGAGCCAGTACAGCAAGGAGCTAAGCACAGGATGAATGGGGCATGCTTCTGTCATGCCTTCTGTGAAGGAAACATGCTCTTCTTCCTACCAAACAATGAAAAAACAGGCAAAAAGAGAAACGGCAGAAGGTTATTTGAAGTTTTTAAGAAATTCTCACAAATTGCTAATTGCAGGACATGCAAATGGTGCCACAGAATACGCAAGGCAACCAGCAGATTACGTGATTTCAGTGTAAGGAAATCAATGACATGATTTACTGACTATTATGTTCAGTTCTCTTTATGACATTGCAGGAAGAAATGCAGCATAAAACAACCACAAAAATATTTTAAGGGATGGAAAGCTTTCCATATTGAGCGAAACAAAAAGATTAGGATAGTTTAGTTCAGAATGGAGACAAAATAATACGATATTAAATGATCCATCACATAAAGAAGATAGACTGGGTGTTCCCATTCAGTGCCTGTCTCGAAAAAAAAAAAAAGAGCAACAAACCCAATGCAGCATATTAAAATCAGTAAAAGAAATTATTCCTTATGAAATGCTTCCTGCAACAAGCTGGCACCAAGATCAAGAGGTCAGCTGGATTCAGAAGACGATTAGACATTTATACATAGGATGAGACACTGGCAGTTGTATTAGGTGGGGTAATCCAAAGCTTCCGATTTCAGTGCTAAAACAAAGCATTAACTATTTGAGTTGAGAAGAAAATTCGCTCATCAGCAGGTTATTCCTGTACTGTCCATTTGGGAGGTTTGGGCAGTGTGAAGGATGGGGCCGCTGCTGGAGTCGGGTGCCAGCTGGCAGCCAGCACTGTTTCACCACAGCGCACTTCCTGGCACCACGCCGCCTGCCAGGGACCTGCCTCTGACATCCCACACCTCTTGCCAGTCTCTTCACAGATCCCACTTCACCAGATCTGAGGCACGGAAGAACCACGGAATACAAGACATTGTCTTAAAGATCCCTGGTCTCTACTCTTCCATCCAACCTGCACTATGTATCTCTTCTACCTCTCCATGGCTTGTCCCTTTTGTTTAGGATTTCACCTATATAAGCCTTCCTTTGGCACGGCCCTTCTCAAAATTCATTTCTCTGATCTTGCCACGATTCAGTTTTTTCTTTTTTATGAGATCCTACTCTTTACTTTTAGTGTTTTTAGTTTAATACAGCAAAATAACTAGCTGATACAACAATATCAAGATGCCATTATCCCCCAGTGGTAAGGCCTTTCTCTAATCCCACACTTTTGTTTTGTCACTCTTGTGCCAGGTTTATATCTCCTCCCTGGAAACAGTCTTGGTGTTCATTTCTACTTTGTATGACTACGCCATCACGGTTGATATTGGGCAACTGGGACTTCAGGCTATAAACTGCTTGGGCCAAGTGACCGTGTTACCTTGGCACATCTTGCAACGATCCACACAAATCCATAGCAATGTGTAAGTAAGATGGTGGTAACCGCAAAGGTAAGGAAGCCAGATGGAAGTCTTACAAAAGATTAGTACTTTTTGAATGTTGTCATACATAGAAAAATCAGGATAAGATGTCAAAGGAACGATATAAAAGGGATTTTTCTCTACAACTAACCTAAACAATTTAACTTTTGAAGTCACATACATTACTAGCTTATGGTGGAAAATACAAATAAACATAAGCCACATCCTGATAATTTCATTACTTGGTGGAGCAAATGCCTGGACAGGGCTTGAAACTCTGTAAAACCTCCTTCAGTTTCCCATTCCACAGCAGCCACCTCCTCCCACTGTCTTTCACTTGGTGCAGTCATTTTGCCTTGTTCCTTGCATCTACGATCAAAGGCAGACATTCTAATTTGAGGATCTCTTTGATAATCTTGAGAAACTAGCTACAGGTAATTTTTTGGCCATCAAAACTAGTTCCAGCAGCTTATTCTCACTCAAACTACTCTTCTAATTAGTATGTCATTTATTCATCCCAATAAGCTACTTTACCAGGCATGATGAATGCAGGAAATTTTGATCTGCAGTCATAAGCCACAGAAATGAAATGAGTGATGAGCTCTAAGTCAGAAGGTTAAAGACATTATTGTTTACTCGTGTTAAAATTAAAAAGAAAATAACCATGATGCTTTACCATGGATATTCTTAGGTACTCCTTATGCTTTGTCTACAATCCATCCCCATAAAATGGGAAGCCACCACTGATGAGAATGCTATTAAGGATAAAAAACACCATCACAGGTGAAATTTTATTGAGAAAAGGAATTAACAGACACTGAAATTGCATGCTTTTAGCATTCATAATAAACAAAAATTCATTGTTTTACTTATTCTGATGATTAAGTGTTGTGTCTGACTGTCTTTGAGGATAACACACCCCAAACACCAGGACTGCATTCTCTGTAGTTTCTCCATGCATTACCCTGTACAGATTGCCCCTACACAGTGCTCGTTGCAGAGGAGAGCATCTTCTACTCAGAGGTGGGAGAAGATGTTATTCCCTACCTGTGTGTGCACAGATCCTCACAGACAACTCAGCTGTACAGGCAAAACGAGGCTTCTGCTAACATAGGGCCTTCTGCTTCTTTTTACCATTTGGCACCACAGTGGATTTCCCATAATGGTATCAGATACAACCACCTACATTACAAATGATTCACCAAGTATAAAATCCTAGTATGCTTGTAACAGCAGCGTGGAACAGACCCGAAAGCCAAGAAAAATCAATGCCTCACTGAATTTAAAAGATTGTGTTGTGGACCACCGAGAAGAACCCAGGAGTCTTGGAATCATAGAACTGTCTCGGTTAGAAGGGACCTTTCAGATCATCGAGTCCAACCATCAGCCTAACACTGACAAAACCGTCACTAAACCGTGTCGCTAAGCACTACGTCTGCCCATTGTTTAAATACCTCCAGGGATGGTGAAGTCTTCGTGCTCTTTAGCCCAATTATCGAGTTAGCAATATCACAGTTCCTGGAAAATCTTTCAAGTCCGCAACACGTCAGTGTTCCAGGCACCTTGGGAAGGACTGTGTGATGTAGCTGCACCCCTCCGTGGTGACAGAAAAGGACTAACAGCACAACACAGGGCATGGAACAGTCAGCAATCATCTTTTTAGGCTACCAAAAAAGACATGCTATAGGGCAGGGAAAAAAACCCAGCCAAACTAGTAATTTATTTTAGTCCACAAAATCTGATTCCTTACTTAAAAATAATCCTTACATGCAGGGAAGGCACCATTAAATATAATCAAGGACAGAATCAGAAGGGAAATGTAATAAAAATTCTCTGTTAGTTTTTACATTCAATGACAGCTTTTTGCAGTTAGGGAATTTGCTCTGTTTACTTCATGAGAAAAGAAGTAGCCCGTATTTTCAAAGACAGTTGTTTAAACTTATCAAGTATGTAAACCGCTATAATTTTTTCCCCAACGCCATAAGACAAAGAAAGGGAAAGAAGGAGTCGCTTGCTGCTTCTGAGAAGGCTGACTTCACGCAGGCAAAACCTACCCTAAGAACCAAGCTGCTCCGATGGTAGCAGGAGCATCCAGCTGCATCCAGCCACTTAAAAACCAGAGGCGGCTTCTCAGAGGGAGCATCAGCACCCAGCGCTGAGCCTGGCGCCCGCCGCAGCGCTCCCCTCCTGGCAGCCCAGGGTCCCCACCGAGCTGCTCCTTCCACCCGTGAGCAGCCATGCTGTCAGAGCGCTCGCATGCTAATTAAGAGCCTGCTGATCATACTTGAAAATAACTAGCTCGAAACCTAGACAGCGCTGGTTCATGGGTCAGGACACAGCATGGAACAACAAAACTGGAGCACGGTAAACAAGCTCTAGCAAAGGAAAGAGAAAGAAGATCAACGCGAACGATTGTTTTCAGAAACAGCAGTCTTAAATTCTTTCTTTAGTTCTTCTTTACAGATATAAATGTTTTCCTAGAGGAGTTGATTACCAAACATCAATTTTGCTACTTGTGCTTGGCAGAATCCTTAAAATGCAAAGCTTTTTCTATCCAGAAAAAACACAATGTGAATTTTCTAGTCTCGTACTGCTAAGATGACTCAATACTAATCTACAGGGCTCTGAAGGTAAAAGCAGAATCGCACTCATCTGAATTCTTTACCTTTCAAACAAGGTTTTTCTGAGAGTATATTTTATTACTCATAGTCCATGAGTCCACCATTGTGCAGGAACGGATTTCACAGAAATCACCCTAAACCCAGGGCAAATACATTCTGTCACTGCCAACCTGAGGAAAATAAGAAAGGCTGCTAGTACTTGCCCTCTTGGAGGGTCTGGAGGGAGGTTTTATTCCTGCCATATGCAACACTATGCCATTTTGAACTGAACTGCTAACGATGCTAAGAAGCATTTTAATGTGGACTAAGAGAAACTGGGAGACCAAGACCTGCTTCCCCATCCACGTAAGCAGCATCAGGTTCCAAGGCAGTAGTAGCAATACTCTTCGCACTGCTCCCTGCCCAGGTCCTGGTCTGTCTCTACAGACAGGTCAGGAGACAACACAAATACTTCATCGAATGAGGAGAACAGCTCAGGAATCTAAATCCTGCTCCCCCAATGCTGCTTCCTCAACACTAAGCACAGGAAGGTGATGTGTATGCCAGGTCTCCCAAGCATGGTCCGCAGAAGAGACGACGTGCTCTGCAGTACTTCATCTTGCAATTTATACAGAAAAAAATCCGTATGGGAAATTTCAAGGTTATGGGCTCAAACTTGGCTTAATAACACATGGTGGCATATGTTATCGCTATATAAACAGTATATGGGATCCCAACTGTTAGTCAAATGGTGAATTGCAACAGTAATTGCCACAGCTATCCAACAGCGTTACTCATTTCTTTTGCCCTCATACTATTGGTTCTACGTTATCTTATTTTTTTTTAATAAAAAAATGAGCAAATTAACCCCTCAAATCTTCCCTGTAAAACAGGCAGCTCAAACCTTTAATCGCTAGGGACTTTTGTGAACTGTTACTAGCACCCTTGAACTGTTGCTCTCCAAAAGACAACACAGCGTTCCTGGAGCTTCATACCAGTGACAAACACACAGGCAACAAACCCTTCCTGCTCTTGAAATAGATTCCTCCGCATGTAAGGACGAGGCACTCTCCTTTTAAATCCATACTGTTATCCAGAACTCACGACAACAGGGCGGTCATGACTTCCACAAGGTTCCGAGGATCTTCACTTCTCTCTGTGAAGTCAGGCAAACCTGGTATAAACTCTTCATTCCCAGCTTACAATTGCACGCGATAAATAGAAATTATTTGCTCAAGCCTTTTTTCGATGTAATCGGTGAGTATCTCTTTCAAATTTCCTGCTCTCCCTATTTACATTTTTTTCCAGACTACTCATAAAAAACACCCCTTGACTAATTTTATGACAAAGATTAATACGTGGCATCCCATGCCAGTAACAACTTCTTACCTACAATCGGTTTCAGACCTATTGCCAGGCCTAATCCATGTAATATAGACTGCATTTTTATAATTTTACTTTCTTAACAACAGTATAGCAAAATATGAAATTAAATTAAAACATACTATATTTAAAAAGTTAATTTAGCCTTTTGTATACTTGCTGATGAAGATTACCCATTCATAGCTCCCTAAAATTCAGCATGTGGGAAGAAGACGTACAGAGGCATGAGGAAGAGAGGACATGGGGTTTTGCCAATACAATGAACACCAGTTCATTTTAAAAAGCAAACCTTTTGGTTTGCAATAGTATCATGCAGTAATTCAATAGAATAAAAAAGTCCGAGCAATTTGCATTAAAATTCAAGGTGCCATTTTTTGAATTTCCACAGAGATTTGTAGAAATATTTTTTGGCACAGCCAGAAAATCAATCACTACTAACTTCACCTTCTACAGCTGTTTTAAGTACCCCCTACTCAAATAATTTCTCATGTAACAACCACTCAGGAAACTGTCAGCTTTTTTAAGTCAGCTGTTTTAAAAAGCCTTTTGTTGAAACCAAGTATGTTTAACAGTGATCTGAAAGCCTTAATTTTGATAGAAATTGCAATATGTCAAACTCAATAAAGGCAGCAGAACTATGTTTGGATGCCAGAATGCAGTATGTAAAAAAAACCCTATTAAATTGCGAAATGTCAATAATAGGATATTTATCAGCTGCTTATCACATCTGTATGCAGTTTTAGGACTCGGACCCCGTGCTACTTCATACAAGCACGCTGAGAAGCTGAAGCAGATTTGCTCTGCACCGTGCAGGTTTCTCAATATGTATTAATACAAAAATTTTTGCTACATAAAAGTATTCTTTCTCCTTTTTTCTGTAGAGAGAAAATTATTTCCTTACTTTCATATGGTCTTGCAGGGACAAGAAGACTAAAGAGAAGAACGGAAAGACACAAAAAAGCTAACAGTGTTTCTCAGAATATAGTGGTTATACACAGCCGCTTCATATAACCTCTCATAGGCGTTCACCTCTAGTTCTGCCAAAGCAAGATACTCCTCCTGAAGCAGGGCAGCGCCGAGCAGCCCCGCTGTGACAGAGCCAAGCCACTCAGCGTTAGCTCTCTGCGAGCTCCCGGCTGGTATCGGGACGCAGGTGCGGAGCCAGCGCCACTCGCACCAGTTTAGCAGGGCTTCTGCTCGATCCCGGCGACTGCTGTTCCGCCGCCAGCCCCACTGGGCTGTGCCAAAGGCAATCCCGTACCAACACACTGTACTTCTGCTCCAGCAGAGAGCTCTTCCAACCCTGACATAATTCAACACGATTAACAAAAGGATGGTTTCATAACACTAATTAGCATTGTGTAGTCAGGAGATAGACTGAAGGCCTGTATCTCTAATGTCCTATGTTAAATTTGTTCTCTAGACATAAAAGACCGGTACATTAACCATGTCTTATTTTCACATTTTTCTTTTCAGAGAAGCCTGGATAAATCGTAATGCACACAGATAGCCTGAAACACTCAGCAGATGATTTCGCTTAAATCTCAAGTAAGACAAATTAGACAGGATCTTCAATCACTGCTTTGGGACGTGTGGGCGATGTATTACATTTTACAAGTAACAGCATTTGGAAAAATTCAGTTTTCACTCTTCAGCCACTCTACTCTTTTAATTACATGCTAAAACTTGGAGAAATAAGAACTGGAAAGGAAAAGAGCAGAAGAGACTTCACAGAGATAATGAGATGGCTGCTTGCTGAAATTAGGCAACGTCATCTTTAATGGCTGCAGTGCTGAGCTGAAGGAGGAAAAAAGCCAAATCCTCATCCTGTCCATGCATTCCCTTTCAGCAGCGGAGCCATTCTGCAGTAACTAGTTTTAAGAAAGATGTGAAGGTCTAGCAGCAAGTTCACCAGTTGAGTGCGGGTTTTGATTTTATAGGGTGTGACGGAAGAACTAGTTTGAGGCTGCATAAAAGTAATAAAATAAATTCTGCCTCAAATCTCTGTGAACTTTTAATATTCCAGGATCCATAGACAAAGTCTCAAAAGATCTCCAGAATCGTAATGCTTGGTATGCCTGTTCATTTCCTGCTGCACACCTTCTTTAACACTCTAAAAATAAAGAAAGAAATTAGGAAGACCTGTCAAACTAATTTTTTTTTTTAAGTCAAATTTCAATCTTCCCTATCAAAAATGTGATTCAAAATCTCTTGTAGCTATTATTTTCCAAGGACTGTAACTTTTTTTAAGCTGTTTGTAGGGCTTTGGTGCTATCCCACAACAGTGTGGACAGTACCTTTGTTTTCTTGTAGAGGCAAACATTGGACTGTTACACCAGGAGTCAGCATTACTACTACTGCAGCCAGAGCCCCGGTGAGCACATACTTTCCTTACTTTGGTAGCCACGCTGTGAATCTGACACGACCAAAGGTTATGCATCAAGTGGCTGGCTGAAAAGTTTTGCAAAGAGAACTACAGCACAACTGAGAGTATTATTTTCCTTCGATATTATCATTGTAATGTATGGGGATAAATGTTAATACTGCAAATACCTGACTTTAATTGAAGTGTAAACTCCTTATTGATATTGTCTCTTTCAGTTCTCCTTTTCTCATCACAAAAGTGATTCTAAAAATTGCTGTGCCCAAAACATTTGCAAAAGAGATTGAAAACACCATCTGAAAGTTAAGCACAGTGGTATTTTAGGGGTTAAAGGCACACTAATAGTAACTTCTTTAAAAATACACCTGTGTAGTTTGTATACTGTAGTAGCAGAGAAGTGTATGTTACACATATTTATAAACACACGCAAAAAGGAAGAAATTTACAAGTATGAAATATGTTGGTACACTTCTGAGATCTTCAGACTGAGGTCTACATGAGACTTACACGAGACATACACATCACAGGCAGAAAGCTAAAGTAAGCGTGAGCAGATAAAAGATTTGATAAAACAAAAAAAAGAAAAAGCTCTATTAGTAGTGAACCCCAGGAAGAATACTTTAGACAGCCAGCTCATCCCAGTGAAAGATACAAACCTACTGCAGGTTTGAAACATCTCGCTTTAGGAAACAGACTATGGGAACAGAGCTAGCAACCATACACTAAAACCCAGCCAGATGCTTCTGAGTGCTGTTGCGGCTGACTCCACCTGAGGTTGTACGTGTGAGGTTACACGGCTTTGCCCACAGCCACGGTTCTAGGAACAATTCCTGCTGTTCCCACTGTGGCAGTGGGTCTGCTGTACCAGCGCTGGCATTGGGAATGTTTCACCATTGCACCACTGGAAATGGTCAAAGCAAAATATTAGCACAGAAAATACAATCCAGCTTTTAAATGAGCACTGCAAATCTTCAGTTATTATAGTAACTTTGTGGACACAAGCACATGCAATTTATGGGAATTTATCTATTTTAAAGAGGAGGAGGGGAGAGGTTATAATACACAACCTTATGAGCAAGGAACTTCCAAACCCAGTTCTAAAATTATCTTCTGTTTTGTTAAATAAACAAACTCTATCCGCCCCCTTTTGCGTATTTCTGAAGTTCTTTCTTCTTTCTCCTCTCCTTAGACTGCTCATGAGCTTAATCTGATCAAAATTCTTTAAGGACGTCAAGGGGATAAATAATGCTATTAGCAGCCACTAGTTTCCATTTGCTTTTCAGAAATGGGTGCATTACATTTTGAAGGATTAAATACACTATTAGGTATTCACAGAATGTACTATTAGCAAGAGACAATACGCAGAGGAAGAAGAGGAGATGAAAACATTTTTTGCATTAACAGGAGGATCCTCCAAGTGGTTTGCAGTGTGCTCCAGGGCCACTCCATTGTTCTCCAGTGCTAGGATTTCAAGCAGAAGATTTTTAACTCTGCTTCTTCCAGGAACAAAATATAAATGCAGGGAATCAGGTATTTTAACCAATGCAGGTAACAGATTTCTACCTAGCAATTTTCTGCATCTTAAATGTAAACGATGGATGAAAAATGTATTCTGATTAAGAGTTAAACACAAGAGTTTTAACCAATAAGTAGGGAACACAGCAATGAATTCTGTGTTTTGTCATCGCCAACAACTGCGGCCCTACAGCCCCGAGGAGCCTGCAGTTCCTCCCAACCAGCGACCCAACCAACAGAGAGCAAGTGCAGCTTCAAAGAAATTATGGGTGCTTTATTATGTGCATTCAGAAAGAGACAGCCATGAAGCACTGCCTTGCTAAATGTTATAAAAGTGCTTATAAATATTCATGGGCAGCATTTGTACTCTAAGCATTTAATCATTTCTTTACTAAAAAAGAATGGGGGGAAGGGGAGAGGAAAAAATTACCGTTTCCTCAGTTACAAAGAATTCAAGGGAACAAAAAAGACAAACTTTTGCACAAGCGCTCTATAAATTAGACAGCACCAAAACCAGAAACTTACAAACAAGACAACTTTTTCAGGTATATTTTTTTTTAAACTAAGCCTGAAGTTTTAAAATAGTTTGCAGGTACTAAGCTAATAATTTTTTGATCATTTGCATTTCTTGAATTGTGATCATTTGAATTTCTATGTCATTAGCTTTTGAAAAACAAGACTGATCTGTTGCATCCGACATTAGTATGAAGACAGAGTTGGCTGTGCTTCTCTGTGTTTTTCAAACCCCCACTGCCAAAGCGGAGCCTAACGTCACCGCACAGACAAACCTGGCTGCTTTGCAATGGCAAGGCTTTGTGCAACGCAGAAACTCGATCCATTGGTACGCAGCTGTTAGGGGCTAAAATAGTGAGACTCAAAATCCTGCCATCGCCCCTTGAAAGCACTGCTTTTCTAACTACATTCTAAAGCACGCAGCCTCTTGATTAAGCCTCTCTGACTTAAAGTTTATCAATACCACTGTGAATTAATAGAGATTACTGTAATACATGCTGACAATACAAAAGCCCGTTCACAAGCGCTTTGTGCGCAAAAGAGAAGAGATACTGCAAACCAGCTTTGAAATTAAATTATAAACACAACATAAAGACTAAAAGATGTAGAGTAATAACATCTGAACTCCTCAGAAATCACCTAAGCAGAGACAGCAGTGAGGGACGAGCTGAGACCACCTGCCTTGCTGTGATCCTGCCTCCAAGGTACCAGACCAAGGTAACCAACTCCCCGCCTCTGACATTCTTTTCCCTACCCTTTCATACCAAGAACATCACTTTCGGAGAAACACATGGTGCACTATGGCTTTGGCTGTGAATATCTTTGGCTACGGTACTTTTGGTTCCCTCTTGTATCAGTCAAGTCAGATTGCAGTCAGATGTACCTGACTCTGCCCTCAGGTGTATGGGACAAGCCTCAGCGGAGATATTCCAGTCACACACACCACGTTTAGAAATACAAAACAAAATGAAAAGTGATGCTGCCTTTTACTTCCCTCAGGAAAACTGCCTCTTGCAAATGGTTTTATCATTTTCATTATATCCTGTTTGATTTGCTTTACCGTCTTGACTGGAACAATAGCAAAGACATAATAGAAAAAGATTTTTCCACAGGCTGGTTCTAATTACATTAAATCTCAAGTGAGATAGGACATTTAAATAAGAAACAACAACTGCAGAGTCTGAGATAATAACATACCAAGATACTAGGCTCTTTGAGAGTGCCAGTAAAGTGATGCATTAAACATTACAGCGTACTCCAATCACGTTTCAACACGAACGCCATTTCTTCTGTAGCACACCGCTGTGGAGAGGCTAGCAGTTATTGCAGTCAGTGTTCAACCCTGAACAATCAGGAAACATTATCCCTCATGTTGGAAGTTACATAGATCTTTGTAACATGAACTATGCGATACATGCGTGAACTTCCGCACGAGGTGAGGCGGTTGGGAATGCAGGGTCACTACGGGATGAATCACCTCATGAATCCCAAGGTAGAGTTGAGGAAGTTTTGAAGAGCTCCTGGATTTTGTTGCAAGTTGTACCTTTAACATTTTGTCATGATAACTGAATTACCTTTTAATGTGTTTGGAAAACATACCGCCTTTAGATTGCTGAAAACCACTGAAATATGAACAGGATAAATGGGGACCGGGGCTATGCGGGCTCTAAACACAGCGAACCCTGACAATAGTCCCATAGTTTGTGTATTTAATGCTATAAGCCACCGCGCAGCTGTGCTTCCAGAATTGGTGCTTTCGGGACCCTGCAGCATATTCCCCTGCTGGAAACCAAAACTGAAGAAAGGGAACTTACGTGGGGAGGGAAGGAATTGAACGACCCCCCCGCCTCCCTTTCCGTTGGCTATGTGCTAGTCCAGGTAAAGGGAAGGAGAAAGGTTGGCCTGTGGGAATGGGGAAAAACAGTTAATCGATTCCCTTTGCTCGCAGCCAGTTGCTAAACTGACTTAACTAGCATCAAACCCTGTGTAAGTGATCCACTAGAGTATGGCTAGAACCGAAACAGTTACGTACGTACAGATTTGGCTATCAGTTACTTATCTGTTCAGCTGTTCTTCTATAATTGTCACAGTAAAGTTTCAAGGATACTCTCTAGATACTGAGGATTAAGAGACTTACTTTCAGTCAATAAACAGAATCTGTGTTTCTAAATTCTATGCTTAGGGAATATAAACTTTCACAGCAGCAGTTCAGTGAGTAAAACATTCTTGTCTAAACAGCAAAACATATATTAATTCTCTATTAAAAAAGTAATCAAGTATACAAAAGAAAATTGAAAAGACTTATTTCAGCACACAAAATTTATTTTCTTGTGTGTATATTTACACTTCATGAGTGCAAGACTAAAAGGGCTCTTATGCACTAATTACCTATGTTTGTCTAGTGAACAATCCACGGCACTGAAGAATGATTGCTCGCATGCAGAAAGTTGAGTAGTAACGTTTATATGACCACATTGCAAAAGCTTTTTCTAAATGCAGCTCAGAGATATCTGCACAGACGCTGCTGGAGATGCCTGTCTGAATAGGTCTCAATCCAAAAAGAAAATGCAGACAGATATGAAGGTAAAAGACGCATGCAAATATTACTACCTATGAAAATATTTAATTAATAAAGGAGGAATTTAAGTTGTATATCTTAATTAATTATTGCTTTTGTTAACTTCCTTTAGGAGCTTATCCTTATAAGACATTTGTAAACCAAAATTAGTTGAAGATGCTCACCTTCCTGTACCCTCACTGTTTCTCTTGTACTGGCGGGAGAGTCGTTTTCTGCCAGGTCAGCAAGTGGAACGGGCTCATGAAGAGAGGCGATAAGCACCAAACATTCAGCCAGAGAGGGGCCAATGCTGCACAGCCTGGAGGGGCTGTCAGGTACCTGCTGTAGCTCTACCACCCTCCGCACGCCAAGAAATACTGGTCAGTAGAGACGTCAGCAGGTGAAGAGCAGCAAGTTTTACGTAGGTGTCATGGCTGATACTGGTGTGACTGATACTGTTCTGAAGCTCCCGGGCTCACACCGACTGACTTACTGTGTTGCATAAACATTTTCCATTCTGCTCCAGTATCTTTAATCGAAAGAACGCTTCAGTCATTTACCAGAGCAGTCTCTCCCAACCTGTGCTGCAAGGGCCACATTAGCACCATTCTTCTGTCCCACGGTTTCCCTAGGGCCAAATGTTCTCCTTGGGATCTGTGAACGGCTCAGGGATATGACCCTGTTCTACCCATTCTCAAGATACAGACTAGTGTACTTCATGTGGGGCTACGGACTGGTGTTACCTATTTACAGATGCTCTTAAAATAATCACGTTGATTGCCTTTTTTTTCCTGCACAGTTCCTGGCATCTTTTCCACATTGGATACCACTGAAATACCAGTGCATAATTTTACATTCTAACTAAACAAAAGGCTATTTCTTCCCCAAAGAAGGTAATACATTGAAAACTTGCTAACCTTGGTGGTGAGTTGAAATAAAGGCTGATAACAAGAGCGGCTGCACAGAGCATAGGTCATGAGGACCTGAGTACTGAAGAGGGAAAGCAAGATGAGGAATGCTTCCTGCAGCGAGGACATCCAGCAAAGCCAATGCCAGTGCTGCAGTGCTAGTAATTCAGCAGCATAAGGACAAAAAATAGGGAGACTTGCTTCAACAAATTGGATGTGATATATTGCACTTTTAGTGCTGTATCCCATGGCTACTGAATTACTGAATCTTCATTGACTGTTTTCTGTCACATGCTCTCCTGATTTGCTCTCCAGGTTTCTTCCTGCACAGGCTGGTGGTCTCTCACTACGACCAAGATTTACAGAGCATGGATTTCAGATTTTATAGAAGCCACTGTGCTTTCTGAAGATCCACCTTTTCTTCTAATCAACTGAAGTAATGCTTTTTGGCTATGACACCTGGTGGGTTTGGTTTTTTGTGACTTGCAATGCATTATTTCTCACTCAGATCTCTCAGGCTCTTAATAAGATTTATCCACACGGTCTGTTTCACTGTTTGCCCCCCTTTAATTCTTTGAGAGACAAGTACTTTTATGTTACAGGAAATGAGGACAACAGAAAGCTGCAGATCCCATGAATGTAAAAATTGTCGTGAAGGCATGGAACAATTCAGCCCTAATTACAGCCAGCTGGAGCCTGCTCCCTTTGCAGTGATAATTAACCAAATACTGACTGATTCAAGTATGCCACTGCCACTCAGATATTTAAGGTTAATTTTTGTATCCATCACTGAAATGAAGCTTAAAGGATATTATCAGCTAAAGCTTGGAAAATCAGTGACATACAGTCATCCAGTTAGGCAAGGATTATTTTTCCTTCAATGAGCTTGGTACTACCTTTCTTTAGCTGCAGAAGAAATATCATTTCCATTAAAAAGCTCATAAATTTTGATTAATTTAATACTTGTACATTCACTCAGTTTAAACCCTAATCTTAAATACACTGAAGCCACAATACTGATTAATAAAATAAACCCCTAAATGTTCTGGTAGGCATTACTGTAGTAATATATATTTCTCATGGTATGCCATCTTTAAATTTGTGGATTTGTGTTTCTTCCTAAGTAAGCTTCGTGCGGATGTTGAAACCAAATGCATATACTCTGAAGCTATTAAAAAAGAGGCTGGCACAGATAGCGCTCAAGAAGCCCGAAACATTTGGAAGGCAAAACTGCTAATGCATCCCTTCTTCTGCTTGTAATGAAATACATTTTTAAATTGTTAGGTACCTGAACTGTATTTGCAGCAAAAAACAAACCTGACAGAGGAAGTCAGTAAAAACAAGAGGGAGCTGTCATCCCCAATTCTATTTTCAGCAGTCCTTTCCCTGAAAATACGAATTTTTAGACAGATTCAATCCCTCTGGACTGGTTACAAAGCTAGTTAGTGCTGCACTGATCAGGAGAAAACACTGGTAGCTCCTGCAACTTTTATTTCTTTTGTTACTAACTCAAGAAAACTACCATGAAAAATAGGAAATATTTTAACCTGGTAAAGATGTTCGTAAAAAACAGCAATACACCTTAGAAATTCTTGGTAAAGACATGGTGCAACAAGAAATGTAACTAATCAATAATTGCTAGATCCTGGGTAGAGCTATAAAGAAGAAAAACTTCACGCAATTCAGTTGGACACTTGCAGTGCTCTTAAAAAAATCTGGGTGGGGAGGCAAGAATCTAAAGAATCTGGGTTAGGGATCCTTTTCATTTTGTGTTTTGTTTGTCTTCACACCTCTTATCTAGCATTGGAAAATAAACAATCCCAGTTATGTTTGCACACTGCCTAACGTACTCCTTCAGTAGGAAAAGCCCAAATTTTGTTAAATATCTTTGGAATACTGTAATGCAAATCACAAAGTGGCACCACAACAGTGCAAGTTAAACTGTAACCCGCGGGTTTTCTCTGGACAATATACAGAATTGTATTACCAGAAATGGAAAATAACGGAATAAAAATAAATGCTTAGCAAAAAATAGGTTAACTCACATAAAGAATGATATGTAAGACATGGCTGAAAAAGAAAGCAAGACAGGTATTTTTGGAATTATTACGAATTATTATTATCAAAACTCCTACCTATTTATCCATGAAGCATTTTTGCTTAAAATATATATATGCTAGCATGCATATTTAAGATAGTGATTAGGATGAAAAAAATCCTGCTTTGTAAGAACAAAGGAAGAAAGACTATGCATCATCAGCAAGTGTTCCTGAAAGCATTTTCAGAGGCTTCTCCTGAAGACAGTTAAGGAAATTGGTGTTGAAAAGGAAAAGTTGCATTCTGGATAAATTGCTAAGAAATGCTTTGAATCTGAGAAGCCTCCAATATTCTTCTTATTTGGTGTTAAAAGGTGAGATAAGAGATGCTGCAGAAGCAACTCAGTGCACGAGGTGGACGTTGTGGTGCACAGGGGGAATGTGACAATGCCCAGACCCTGCAGACAGCGGCACTACCTGCGCTCACCAGGAGCTTCCAGCATTTCAAATACACACGGAGGTGACGGCGTGGAGGAGGAAATGGCTGCGCTGGCAGAAGCGAAGACATCCTCTCCTAACGTAGTCTGCAGCACTGCTTTCTTACCCCTGTTTCGCAGGTATATTTTTAGACGTGTCTGCCTTCTGTTCTCTCATTCCCTCACTTTGCTCTTAGCGTTAACAGACTGGCCAGAAGTAGGATATTTACCTCATTGCCTATATGCCATTTCCTAATAGGGAGAGTATGGAGCCAACCTAACAGCTCTGATTTACACGTTGTAGCAAAAAAAATAGCACCAATACTGTAGGCCATAGCTCTTGAGTATCCGGACAGCACTTAAAAAAATATCTTTTATGGCAACTACATACGTAATCTTTTTCAACTGAATACAACAGTTATGCTTATTTATACAAAATGATTCTTGCTTGCAGCAGGTTAAAGTACGTTGATTATCTTTTGCAACCCTAGAAGTTGATGATTTTCTTAATTAGCAGAATGTGAGATGTGTTCAGGGTTTTTTTTGTTTTAATTTTTTGGTGGTTTTTTTTTTAAAGAATGGGAATGTGTTTCTTGCCAAGACCACATCACATAATAACAGGCTAGAGAAGAATGAAAGGACCCAGCATGAAAAACGCAATCTAATTATCACCAACTGAACAGCTGATAAATGAAATGACAAAGTAAAATTCACTAGTTTCACAAGATGGAAATTAAGGGAGAATGAATTTGTTATGAATATTGAACAAATGAAAACTGGGGACCTTGCCATAAGCAAGGCCTCTCATCCCCCCCGTCACTGAAAAAGCACCGCTCCCACAGCGAGCAACCCCCATCCCAGCATAAACAGAGCTAGAATATCCCATGCCCAGCAGCAGAGTTGTTGTGATGTAAATTACAGGAGCCTGCTAAAAACGAAGAGCAGCACTGGTTTGGAGCTTTACAAACTTATGAGACGATTTTTCCATTTTGCCTGTCCTGCTTATTTGAAGTTTCCAGGGACAGCCATTACACCAGCGTGAATTTAACAAACAGGAGCAGCAGTCTGCTTTTATCAGATGAACTGACACGGATGAGATTTTTAACATACCTGTGGTGGGACAGATTTAATAGACAAGTGAAAATGGAGATTAATGCCAGCTAGTGAAAAATCAGAATTGCCCTTTGGAAAGAATTGCATATAGGGACATTTAATAAATATTTTTATACTACTGTTGCTTACTCTGTCAATGTTTCCATTTTGAATCCACCTTCAGACGCTTAAACCTCAACTGAAAAAGCCTGGTTGGACCTGAAAAATTAGCCAGTCAGATCTCAGGGGAAGAACAAAGTCTGCTTAACTCCCTCAACCCAAACACATCCTGAATTTAATGTCTTTATCTACTTCTGAAACAGAGATAAAAAACTTGGGTTTAAATCTTTCTTTTTTTCACTAGTTCAAATGTTACCTTCTCTCTTTCCTGGTTTAGCGATAGAATTCTGTGATTCCTACAACACTGACGGGGAAGGCAGCTGGCCGGTCCTGGCCCAGGAGCACACAGAACACAGTGCCTGCGCTGCCAATGCTGCTTCAAATGGTAGGTACAAAGTAACTGACACAGCAGGGGGAGTCTGGCAAACTGTTCAGGAACAAAAGAAATCCAATACAGAAATGTCAAATCATCACAGGAATATTTTTATGGTTATTATATTAAAAATACTTTTAAGCCAATAGCCCCTCCCTGTCTTCTGCAGGTACCTCGCTTTATCTACGGTATACATCAATCACAGCAGACTCTGCTTCAGTGCCAGTGTTTTATGTTCCTTCCCCGCTCTACGTGCCAAGCCAGAGAGGAGAAACAAAGGCTGGTGTTGTTCCTGGAAAAAATGGGTTCTGCAGGAATTAGTGGGCAGTTTCCTTTCATGCACACATAGGCCTGCATTCTGTATGATGAGTTAACCTATGCAAATACATTCGTAATATAATTTCTTTTCAACAGCAAGTGTCCCGACAGAAATGCATGTGGGTACTGCATGTGGGAGAGGAGGCTGATAATAGTTTCAGAAGAATTGCTCCCGCTGGTAAATTACTGTGTGGCTGGAGAACGAGGCAGGCTGGTGACCAGAGGTGTGCTCAGCTGCCCACAGCCTTCCATTGTTATTGAGAAGGTGGTGACTTCCTCATCATTGAATCTTTCCCCTTATTTTGCTCTTCCTTCCTGATGATAAATGCACTTTTTATTGTCTAACCAATTCAACGTTACTTTTAGAAATTTTATCACTCATTTAGATTTCACTTGGTGAGTCAAGCGGAAAAAATGTGTTCTCAAACTGAGAGAAAACCCTCCCATTTGCAATCCCTGAGCCAAGAGCACCTCCCATGCAACATCCTCCAGCTGTTCTCAGAGACAGAAAGAATCTGTTCACGTGGCATTCTCAACCAGTCCCCACACAGGCCACGCCGGAGCATCTCCAGCAGGAAGGAGATCTGCCCAAACCAGCAACCCCTGGCTCTTCCCAGGCCTCCTCACCCAGCGCTTCCTCAGACTACACAAACCTCTCCATGTTCAGCCCATTACGATCTTCCCATGCCAGCAGAGAAATCCCATAGCTACTCCTGTTCCAGGGCCACTGATTGTCACTTTTATCAGCTAAATAATAGTAATTTGAATAAAGCAACAATTATGGGAACCTATTTCCTCAGCTGAAGCCATTATCCCAGGCAGATTTACAGTTAGTGTGGTTTTGACAAAGGCTGGATGCATAAAAAAGAAGTTGCTCTGCCAGGCAGCAATGTACAGGGTAACAAACAAAACACCACCTTTCAGTTTTCTAAGGATTTTCCCTCTAAAATGATGACGGTTGTAAATTATTTGTATCTTCTAACCTGCTGAATAAAGACATGCCAAGGTAGTAACAGTGATATTAATGCTGAACATTTTCTAAAATCCTGCCTTTAAACCTCACAGAAATTAGGACAGAATTATCCTAGGGCACTAACAGTTTTCCCATAAAGTTTCAGCACAGATACATGGGTAGAATAAATACCTTACTTGGACTGGGTAAGGGAGAACATCTATGCTCCTAAGGTTCAGAAATGCAGTACTAATTTTTCTAACAAAAGTTACATAAAAATACTGTCAGACCTGTTCCCTCTCCCTCTCTAAAGCAGAGGGTAGCATAAGAAGGAACAATTATAACGGCTGAAAATCTGAATTCTTAGCATTTTTGAAATTGTAGCAAACAAAAACACAACACATTTTTATTCATGCCAAATGGCAGACACATGGAGATATGTCACTTTTGATATATGCAGTTACATTACTGTTTTTCACCAAAATAACCAAACTAAGGAAAATTCTATTGTACACAGGTTCAGCAAGGCTTTGAGAAGTGCATGAAGACCTTCTTTTACCGTCTTCTTTCAAAATCACCATCTTGGACTATTAAAGGTGTGGTAATTTCCCCCCCCCGTTTCCTTCTTAAACCGTCTGGTTTTAGTGGCTGGTTACACTTCATCCACTTTTACAAGGGGACAGAGCCTACAACAGGATAGCTCGGAGGAGCTATTGGCTTTGCAGGGGGGCTGGACTAGATGACTTCTAGCCCTCCACTTTACCTGTAAGAAGTAGCACATTTTTATATTCCTGACTAGTACATTGACCTGGTGAAGACACAGTACAGGTCTCAAGTATAAGATAAAAGTATTTTAGATGTTTCATACCTGATTATGAATGCATGAAGGGCAGAGAACAGGACAAGCAAGTAAGAACCACAAAGAAAAGAAGGAAATGGGAAAAAAAAGAGAGATTTATGAGGAAATGTTGATTATTAGCAAAAATGAACAACCTTCATGATGTACTATACAAGTTTCTCTTTCATGTATTTCAGAAGTCAACAAATTACTTACCGTATAACTAAAACCAGGTACAGAGATGCTTCTCCAACTTTGTTCCGGATTGCAGTTTTGCTAGGTGTTTGGTAGGAAGTGAGTTACTAACGGAGTAATAGCAAAATCTAATTTTGTTTTTCAGTGCTGAGGAGATGGGATGAACCCTCAGGAAAAAATTTCAACTAAGTAAACCATCAGATACTAAAATTCCAACTTCTTGCTGATAAATGAAACTCACAAAATGACAGATTCATCCAATGTTTGGCTCTTCTAAGATACTCTATTTAAACTCTGGTAGGAGTAAAACAATATCCACTATAATCCATACAGGTTATGTTATGATACTGAATTAGATAATAGATGTCAGAAAAATAAGATAAGAAAAATTAGATAAAAAGATGTCAGAAAAATTAGTTACCGCTTAAGTTTGAAGCATTTCATCCACTCTAACGCCAACGGTTGGCTTTGCAAAACCGTCTGCATCTACTGGCAATAAATCCTGCTGAAAATTTCAAAACTTCCTACTTCTCCAGACAAATTTGCTTCACTCCCTTCTCTTCATGGCTACTGGTCAGGACAGCAACATTTTCTGTAAAAGACAGACGATGATGTTATTTTAGACAAACTTCTGATGTTATTTCAGACAAACTTCAAGTGTGACTTATTGTTAATTTTCCTTCTTTAGTCATCTCCTGATCTTGTAAATGCTACATAAAGATACCCGAATTCCTTTCGGAATTCTGGCTGCACAGCTGCCACACCAGACTCTTTTCCTCCTCCTTAGCATTCAAATTTGTTTTCTGACCCCCTGTCCCTGCTGCAGTCTCCTTTTAATTTTATGCACCCTATAGCCAACCTATAGCGTGGGCTGGAGCGCAGGCACTGAAGAATGGCTTGTAGAAGCAAGCTGGTATAATTTATGACTTTTCCTAGTAAAAATAACAGTCAATCATAGCAATTTTCTTATTTTTAATTACAATTTCCAAACAAAATATAAAGAATGAACTAGGGGGGAAAAAAAAAAGAAACCCAGCTACATTTATTACACCTTTTAACAGAACAAAAGCACACTGGTTTATGTTACTTATGTTTGTGTATAGGCAGTTCATGGTGGTTAGACCTTCATTCCAGTAAGTTACTCCAATAAATAACCTTCATCTTAGTCCAGCATAACTGAAGTCAGAGACATTTATAGGCATGTTCATCTCTCCGTAGAGCAGCGGAGAGGTATTTGTTGGTTTTCTGACACTGTCCAGGCTGTGCTTCTATAATATTCCCAGAGTGCTTTTTAAGTTACTCCAGGAGACAGCACTGTCTAGTTCTTCTGGTGTTTTGTTTGTGGGTTGGGGTTTTTTTCTCTCCCCCCNNNCCCCCCCCCCCCCCAATTCTGCTTCCTTGACTTCAAGTAGGAACACATTTGCGGATGACAAAGTTGGTGGAAAGAAAGTAAACACAAATGCCCAAAGAAATTATTTGTATTATGAAAGCCACAGATAACACGGAGCAAAGCGCTTTTGTAACTTCTGTGGAAAGAAATGACAGTCTGGTGAGCGTACACAGACCACACAATGGCAAGACAGCACTCATGAGCGTGACAAGCAAAACCATCCACGGCTGAGCGGCATAAGCGAAATGCCTTGACGAGTTATCACAACAAAAACATTTTTTAGGACGTTTGAAAGGAGGATACTGAAATAGCTTTGCAGATAAGCAACAACAGGTAAAATGAGTAAGAGCCATCATAACAGGAAACACGCATTATGTGCTTAAAAATGTAATTAATGAGAAGGGTGAATACCCTCCTGATGAAGATAGATAAAGGAATAGGCACTAATTTAGTCTGAAACTTCAACTTGTGTCTCACCATCTAAACGGAGACATTAAAAACAAGTCAAGACCTTACTCTGGATGGAGAAGATTTAATGCTCTCCCCTCCCAGCCTGTCTGAGAGTTACCAACCAACTCTCTTTTGCAGATGGGATTAGCCAGAAATATGGCGTAGGGGAAGAACAGAGCCTTGCAAAGCCTCCAGAAAGGGTGGTGAGAGAACACCACAGTCCTTAGTTGTTTGAGGACCTCACTCAGCAACAAGATTTTTTTGCATATTATAGAGTTCTTTGAATTAAGAAAAAAAAAGCCCTGAAGAATGCTGCTTCTGTAAGTGTAGATAAGCTGAAATACTGTAACAAACCACTAATGTTTCCATCCATTTTCTAGCTCCAGTTGCATGTAGGCATTTTTACTTCTGTCCTGAAATTCTGCAGTCTTTATAAAACACTAGAGAAGGGATTTGCTCGCCATTTGCCTTTCTATCCACAACTCTGGCACAGCTGGAGATGGCCCAGATTCACTACCACAGGCTTATACAAATCAGGTGTTCCTGGGGCTCCAGAACAACATTTAGGTGCTTTTTAGAGCTGCCGTTACATTATATTTTATAGGTGCCACAGAAAACATTTTATCTCCAACATAGGCATATTGCATATTAAAAGACAGCTAAGTCAACAAGTGGTATGGAGGTCATATATAAAGGTGTTATTGTACTCACAAACAGCACATTGACTTAAAAAATTGAATTTACTACTCCAAAAGAAAAGGATCAAACCCTGGCGCTAACCCTGACCGCTCTATGTTTACTTACTCAACACTATAGATTAATTTACAACATTTTAGGTTAATTGATAAAAATGACACAAAATCCTTCCTTTTAGCTGCTGCTCTATATTTATTAGACAATTACCATGGATGGAGTAAATGAGGATACAGACAAATCTCTCTCCATATTTCTCCTTGGCTTTCCACAGCGGCTGCAGGCAGCAGAAACTGGGTATTAAAAGAGCTGCCATGTGACTCGGTCCCATACAAGCTGTCCTCACAAAACAAAGAGCGAGGAATGCTAAACAAATGAATCACAAGCCATTTCTGCAAAACATCCCCTGCTTTCTAGCAAGTGCCAAGGCTGCGAGCTGTCTGTCCCGTCAAGCTGAGTGACAGCCCAGGAATAAAAGGGCACCTAATTACAAGATTAGTACCAGGAAGTCTACATTTCAAAACCCACCATACAAGTTATGATTGCTGACTGTGTAGGGAGGCAAAAACTGAAGCAAATCCACAAGGAAACAAAGCCATTTGGGAAATATTTTTCCAATTAATGTTCACTGCAAGCGAACTCTTCACGGGCTGTGAATGACTGGCAATACTTTTGCACTCTGTACATTGCCTGATTTTTATCATAAGAATTACTCTTTGCTTTCAGAAGTCTATCAGATTTGCCAAGCTAGGACGACTTTGGCAACAGTTATGCTATTTAATATATCAGCATGTTGATATCTTGGACAAAAAACCCCAGTAAAAATACATAATTGTAAATATGCATGGTAGGTTATCCTTTTTGCATGGTAGCAGTAGAGAGGGGAAACAGATTATTTCCAAAATGAATGTATCAGCAAAGCATAACGCTATATCACAGGGTCAATATCAACAACCACAGCATTTCATTAAATCCTGGGATTTCCTTCAATGACATTTCACAGGCCTCCCGCACACAATGGATGGGTGACAACTTTGCCAAAGAGGCTGCGAGAATCACCTGGCACAGAAAATACCCATCTGAAGAAAAATTTCCAGAGCTGCCTCTGAAGTGTGAGGGGATCTTGCTGTTAGTTATTACTGTACACGTAAATAGGTTGCTCAGGTGATGGCTTTTTAAAGCGGCATTACCTAACCATTGATCAGGTTAATAAAGAGGGATGCATTCTGGTTTGGAGAGTAATAACTTCTTCACTTCAAAATTGTCTCCTTGAGTGAAGAAATGCTAGAGACAGACAACATCCACTCAAAGACGACAGATATATCTTCTTTTCCAGATATACTTACATTTTTAATATAAATTCATAGATGTACTGAAGAGACTCAGAAAAAGGGAGTTTAAAAGTCAAAACTTTTTTTACTTTTAAAAATATTAAGTATAGCATGAATATACTGTTTAAAATAGAACTGATTCATGCAGAGAAAGGAAGTACTTAATGACTCGCTCATGCTTAAGGACTCTTAAAAACAAGTATCTGTTACTCATGCATTTGAAGGATTTGCTGCTCCTGAACTACTGATTTGAAAAGCTTTTGACACCGCAAGATGAAGACACATCCCAAAGGGCTGCAGTGTAGGTTGAAAGTGTGCTCTCAGAACACTATTCCTTTCACTGACGAAAGGAAAGATGAGCAAGAGGAGGAAAAAAGTAATTCATTGCTTTGGTTCTGTAAACGAGGTGACAAGGTTCTCTGCCCAGAAGGACTACCAGCTATCTTTCTTGTGCCTGATCATCCAGGCACAGGTTAAAACCAAACTCTGAATCTACATACCATTCTGTGATGACATTCAGCTGACCCCTAAATGGAACAGAAAATACAACATCTTATAGCTGTTTCTAGAACACAAACCTGCCAACTGTACCTGGGCATCATCTTGGGTATATGCACTGGGAACATATTTTCTTTTACGAAATAAAATAACTTTCCATGAGCTACCAAAATGAAAAAACAAGCTCAGGATATTAAACACGGCACTTCTGAATTGAAATGGTTAAAACCCCAAACCAACTACCTTCATCCTCCCACCAAAAAACCCCGATCATGCCAAGAAGAACTAGTGATTGAATTCTGAGACCTCCAGGGACTATCTAGCCTGTCAGCTGCATCTTTCCTACTGCAATCTTTCTTCATTAGTTTTTGGCCTAATATTACAGACCTACTATTATTTAATAAGATGAGAAAGTTTGCAGACAGAAGACAAAAGGTACTACTAGTCACCCATCCTTATGAATGAATCATGTAGTACAAACTTCTTATGGATTAGAGAAACACACGGGTTATTAAAGTTTGGAGGAGAGTTTCAAGATTAGCCAAAAGAAACTTTTTTCTCCAGTGAGACCCCACCTGGACTGCTGTGTCCAGCTCTGGAGTCCTCAGCACAAGAAGGACACGGAGCTGTTGGAGCGGGGCCAGAGGAGGCCACAAAGATGCTCCAAGGGCTGGAGCCCCTCTGCTGTGGGGACAGGCTGAGAGAGCTGGGGGGGGGGTTCAGCCTGGAGAAGAGAAGGCTCCAGGGAGACCTTAGAGCCCCTTCCAGTGCCTAAAGGAGGCCTATGGGAAAGCTGGGGAGGGACTTTTTATCAGGGAGTGTAATGATAGGACAAGGGGTAACGGTTTTAAACTGAAAGAGGGAATATTTAGATTAGACATCAGGAAACACTTCTTTACTGTGAGGGTGGTGAGGCACTGGAACAAGTTGCCCAGAGAAGTTGTGAAGCCCCATCCCTGGAGGGGTTCAAGGCCAGGCTGGATGAGGCTTTGAGCAGCCTGGGCTGGTGGGAGGTGTCCCTGCCCAGGCCAGGGGGATTAGAACTGGATGAACTTTAAGGTCCCTTCCAACCTGAACCACTCTGTGATTCTATGAATTCACACAGGGCTGTGCAGTCCTGTGAGGGTGGCTCTGGGATAGAAGACAGCAACAGGAGCAGCACCTGTCAATAAAGCAATAGAAGTCTATGGCATTATTTTTACTGTGCATTGCTGTAACAACAAGCAAAATTTCCTATCTCAACAGCTACTGACAATCTAGGCTTTTACTGGTATTTTGCTTTCACAAAAATCTCATGAGTATCTGAATGTGGCTTTCCAGAGGAGGATTCCCAGCACAGTAATATAAGCCTCAGGTGGCAACACGGACACAGGGATAGAGGAAGAAGGAAAAATCATCAACAGGAAAAACTGAAAGCAACAATAAAAACCCCATCCGACCCCAAACCCTCAAATGGTTGTTTATGCAGCTTTCTTTCACAAATGAAACCCAAAACTTGCACTGGGGTTACGATTTGAATTTCAATCCACTCCCCCACCCACCACCACACTCCTTTGCTCTTTGCCGAGTTTTATTAGAACCATCTGTGAGATCCTCCCCTTCCAGTTTCTTATGTCTGTTAATCTGGCAGCTGCACTTTATCATCTATTTAAAAATCTTTGTTTCAAAGTTGTTGAGACAGAAGGTCTTTGACAGGCTAAAAATTATCTCTAAAATCAACAAAGAAACCACATCATATGCCGTGCTTTACAGATTAAAGGGGAAGAATGGAAGTTGGGGAATATATGTATATTTAATGGGAAGATAAATGAAGGGTTTAGGGATCAAGAAAATTTTTACCAATGCAATTTATCTGACAAGAGCCACAATTTACCAAAGTACTGCAAGTTGCCATTGCGGAACAGTTTGAAGATCACCATTAGCACAGATTGACAGAAGCAAAAGAAACGCAGAGAAGTATTTCCTTACGGCATCTTGTTGGCAATGGTAAGCAAGGGGAGTGCTAAGCAGGGGAGGAATGTTGATGAAGTAAAGTCATAGAGTTTCAGTGATTTTCCTTATATATGATACAATTATTACAAGTTTTTGAATGCGAGAGTCATAGACTTTAGATTTTCTTTTTAATAAAAGTACCTCAAAATCTAGTGCAATATGCCTTGCAATCCTCTCCTTAAGCTTTATTAGCCAGTGTGTGCTGCTGCTTCTGAAGCTTAAATCTCTCTCTATAACCCTCCTAAAACATTTATATGTACAGATATACACATTACCACCATGCAATTCATCATGATGGGATAACCTCTAACTGTGGCATATGGCAGGGCACATCACTGATGAAAAATGGCAAAAATCCTTGTAGCCTTCATTTGTTCTGGTGTTTTTCTCCTCCAAAGTGTTTACGCAGAAGGATTTGCCTACTTGCACAAGAATAGTGCAACCTTAATTTTTGGGGGATTAACGGAGAAAGACTTTTCTTCCAGGTTTCTCCAAATCATCTCATAAAACATTTTTTCATTAAAAGAAAAGGCATATCAAATCACATCAAATATGAACACAAAGTACTCATGGTTTTAATATTTGAGGAACACTACTTCTACTTTTTGATTTCTAATATTGTGAACATTTTCTTTCTTTCCCCTCTGCAAATAAATGCCTTGCTCTTCCCATGTTGTTGCTATTTAAAAGGTAACAGACAAACAGACAACATTCCACTGGTGTCAAATAATGACTGTATGTGTGTAAATTTGAAGGATCCGAGAAATTAAATGGACTTTTGAAGTTTCTCAATTACTCAGACTTTGAGGAGACTTCTACAGCTTCATACACTGGGATCTGCCATTTTCGTCCCACTCTTTACTTTCAATCATAGTAGAAACTTTTTAAATTTTAAAGCAGTATTTCAAAATGAACAAACTGCCTTATCTTCTCCCTTGAACTTTAACATAAAATAGCAGACAAATTAAAGATCTTTTACTTGCACAGGCTCTACAAAAAAGATGCAAATATAATAATTTGACTGACAGATCATGCAAAGCAGACTTTAAAGGTGGTTTCAGAAGCACTAGAAAGAGTACTGCCATAATCTAACTTTATAAATGTTATATGCGAATAAAAATTTTAAAATCAAGTAGTTCAGAAAATATTTACATTAAAAGAAAATACATTTATTATTTCAAATAATAGTATAAAAAAGTAGATCTGCTATTGAAAAGCGTCTTGGAATCTCTCAGGAGAATTAATGAAATAACCAGTGTGTGTGTGACTAACTAGAAGGAGAGATTTTTATTAAAATACTTAACGTCACTTTTGTTAGCACATACTTCACTGGCTTATTATCAGTTCTGCTAAAAATAAGATCCCTTGTGAAAGTAAGAACTTTGAACAAAACCAAAGTTGGAGAGAACAAACTTAAAATTTCTTTTATTTTTTTCCCCAAAAAATATCATTTGAATGAAAAATCTCTTAGAAACCCTCTTTTCAGGTCACCTTCGATCTTTACAGGATATATGCATTTATATAAGCTAGAAACAACAACAACAAAAGCAATTTAAAAAAACCCACTCACCTCTACATATAGCCCTCTTTCAAGGTATCATGAATATATTTAGCCAAAATTACAAACAAAAGAATGCTTGGGACCATAAAAATAACATTACAGCCGGCTGCAAATGCCATTTTTCTTGCTCTTGAATACATAACATTGATTCCCTGGTTTCAATTCAACAAAGAAAGATGTCAAATGGCACCTTATTTCTTGATGTAACTCCAGGGCTGCATCGCAAACAAGCCTGCCAGTAACAGACTCAGGCTCTCGCCTTCCGATACCCTCCCCCCCAGGACCAACCACTCTGGGACGTACAGCAAAGGTTACTAGAAAATCATATTGAACTCTGATCTGAAAAGAAACTGGCAGACTGAATCCATGCATGGCATTCTCCGTGTGAAATCTGTTCAGAGAAAATGCTGTAGAATGGATTTCCTGAGAGGAGGACAAGAGTCTGGTTTAAGGCTGCTGAATAGGTTAATACATCTACTGAGCAAATGGACAGTCCCCAGCACCAGTGGACTTGAAAGAACTTTTGCAGAGCTGCAAATGCTGGATTTGAAACCTTCAGTTAAAGAAAAACAAAGTTAAAATAGGATATTAAAGTACTATGAAAACAGTAATGAGAAGGAGTCACTAGATAACATGGATAGCTGACAACCCACACCTGAGAAACAGTTGACTGGGAACACACAGAAAGGAAGAAACAGGTAACAGTAATAAGGGGGGAATGCTGGATCAAAACTAAGACCTGCTGCCAGACAGGAGCAATTTGAGAGAATCACAGAATGGCAGGGGCTGGAAGGGACCTTCGGAGATCAATTTGACAGGTCGGTGCAGAGCGCAGGGCCAAAGCGATGGCACTCAATTAGCTAAAGAGATTGTCCAGGGTGAAATGACCTCAACGAACGTTATGCTTCAATAAACAGTTAACAAAGCTACAGAGAAATCTGCTGAATGCTCCTCTAGAAAATGTTTTTATATGTTACTTCAGAATAAAACTCCAAATTGGAAAAGCTGAAGTAACAAGTTGCTTTTTCAAACATTTTACCCCTAAACAGAAATTTAGGGACAGAGTTGACCATCAGGGAAAAGTAAGAGTGCTCCTTCTGTGCAGGATAAATTATTAACTGACAGTAAGTATTAACTGACCATAACAGACGACTTCTGAGAAGGGAAGATACGATTCAGCTGATGGCATTTGAAATAACAGAGGCAACAAACTGCACATTAAGCAAAGCAGCCAAATATCAAAGATGTTGAAAAGAAGATCAGAAGGATCATAAACATGCAAAGAAATCCCTGAGAGGACAGCAATGGCTTACAAGATGCCAGCAGCCTGGCAGGTCAGCCCCCAAGTCCAGCTCCTCCATCAGTCTGCTCCGGCAGCAGCCTGGAGCGCAGAGGCATCAACTGCAACACTTTCTCCAAACCCTCTCCCGACCCCCAGCGATTTGCCGCTTAGAGAGTTCCTGAGAAAGAAGTGGCGTCTTTGTACTTAGTAGTCTTGCATGGAATTTTCCTTCATAAATTTATCCAATTACCTTTTGAACCCATTTACAATTTTGTATCCGCAACATCCTGTGGAAGGACATTCCACAGCTCAACAGCTTTGTCTGAGGTACCTTTGTGTGTGTTTGGAGCTGCCAGGTTCTTGTTCGGAAATAAAACCCAAACAAACCAGATAAGAAACTTGTTCCTTTGTATCACCTCTATCTACTTTTTCCTATCCCACTATGATTTGTGATTTCTTTTACAGGCCTCCCTCAACCTGTCTTCCCGTTCGAAGTGTCCTGATGTATGTAATCATTCCGAGCGGATGCAGCTCCGTACCTCCAGCTCTCCGCCCTTTTTGCTTTCTTTTCAAGTTTGACTACGTGGCATATTCAGATGCATTTGAGCAGAGGGTGAAAGAATTTTAGAGTAGTGAAAACAGGGGGGTGTGTTTAAAGGTAGAGAATTTTTTGGGGGGGAAAAACCACATAGAAAATAAATGAAGGTTCACTGTGATGCTACATATTTGCAAGGAACAGAACTGCTCAAGCATTATTAAAAGATTTAAAATACGGAAAAATTGTATTTCTGTGCCTTCGTGCTTTACAGAGCTGAAATAATTTCTGTGTGCTCTGTTTCTCCCTCAAATGAGCATTTCACTGCATTTTGCAACTTTCTATCCCATCTATAAAGAGACAACCATGCTAGAGGCAGTGCACTAATGAGCCTTTGTATTCTAGTTGGGTTTGTATTTAGCGAGAAAAGAAAAGAAATAGTGGCAGTGAAACAGATCGCAAATAAATGGACAGTGGGTGGTGGTAAAGCAGGATGAAGATTGGTTACTAGTTATCTTATACTTTTAGATTTTTAAGTGTAATACCTGGAAATTACTTTTATTTTCCAGTCTTAAAAGCCAACTGGGATCTTTATTATTCACTTCCAGAAGTACAAACTATTCCCAAAACATCAGAGAATGCATTTTGAGCTAGTTCAGTGTTCAGTCTTTGAAAAGAAGGCTCCCCTCGGACTTGGGATGCCCTCCGGTCGCTGGTGCCTGCACCGAAACACCACGGAGCAACCTGTTACAGACCACACTGCGGCTCTCGCCTTATGGCTACGTGATCGTACTACAGCAGGAAACAGCCTGTTGCAACTGTTCTTTACTAATGGAGTATTTAATGAATTCCAGCTGAGGTCAGGTAAGGTCACTACAGTACAGTCCCCCTGGAGTAAACATCTTGCATGAAGAAAATGCCTCACAGCCTCCCCCCAGCAGGCTCTGCACACACACGCAGAGTTCCCTCCTCTTTTGTAGGCGCCTACACAAGGTCAAGCGCGAGAGCAAGAGGCTCGGTAGTTCTAGAGACTGATTCTGTCCATTTGCTGCTACAAAATGTATTCTACAAACATTTCTGAGAAACTGCCGACTTCCAACCTCCAGAATCTCAAATACCAAATAGTCTATTATAAATTTTAAAAAACCTCAAAAAACAACCAAACCAAAACAAACAGAAATCCCACAGGAGACACACATGAAGTGTATTCCACACAGAAATTTTAAGGTCTACCTCTTCAGATGGAAAATGTGCTCATAAATACTCTAAGTTGCACTACAAATGTTGGTTTCCGTTATTTAATAAAAACTACCTGCAGGTGTCATTCATGAGAATATTTTAATTTTGTAGTCTGCCCAAGCAATCTCAATTTTTTGTTGCTATTAAGTTGCAGCAAGTATAGTTCAGATTTTCCCAAGTGTAAGATAGAGGAGAGGAAAAAAAGATTTTTCCAGTGCTGCCGTATCTCAGCTGAGCTTTCCTGCTTAGGAATTCACGTTATAATTGAATTTTGGTGGCTGTAAAATTTTTGCTATCTTCATAAAATCCCTCTAATTTGGCAGAGTTATGAGGTTTTGAAAAAAAATAAAAACCAATTTTTTGCACTTTTAGTAGACTATATGAAGTGTTGGTAAAATCCAATATTTCCTAAATGCATTTCAGGACACTGGGAAGTAGAGAAGTGGTGTTTGCCCTAGATCAAAGCAGGACAAGCCTGGAAGAACTGCCGGGTTTTCCACATATGACCGTACTTGGAAATATGCACATAAATGGGAGAAAACCCACTGATATTTGCACACTATGTAACACTTCCAGTATGTTACAACTTTTCAGCATATGACTTCATGAAAAGCTACGATACCCCAGGAGGCGGTGGAAATATGGTGAGTGTGTTATACTGCTGCCCTGCAAGGTTTGTGGTGGGGAATTCCTCACATCTCTCCACTGCCCACTCTGCATCGACGGATCAAACTGGGAGCTGCCGCTCTGCCACGATTTTCCCACTGTCATCTGCCGCCCGTTCTTCTCCCAAACCCCATCCGCAGCTCATTTTTATATCACATGAGCTGGTTAAAATTATTTTTCCTTTTTTCTTTTAAACCTAGGGGAATTTCAAATAGTGCAGCACTAACCAACAATAATTTATTTTAACCTTTTCTTTAAAATACCAACTGTTTTGTATTGCTGCAGCTTAACAGCTCCGATCAGTTTCGTGTAGTGTCCTTTCACTTTATCTTTTTCACATAGATGCATTAGAGCTTGCTGGGTGCTGAGAAGTATGGTCAAAAGAGTAATTTCCATTATTTTCTTTTAGGCTTAGAGTCTTGAGCATTACACAGTTTACATAGGCAGGAAAGGTTGTGCCAGTGTGAAAATAGCTACTTAAAAAGTAAAAATACTTAGAAATGTATACTAAGGTAACCATAAATCCTCTTTCCCTTTCTAATTTCAGAAATTTGGAGGTGATTTTCCTTATGTAAGGGAAGCAAACCGATTCCTCGACCTTTGACGAAGACAGTACTTAAAAAATGTGTGTATGCATATTGAACTGACATTCTTTTTCCTCTACCAGATACCGCTCTGAATAAAAGCATCACGCTTGTCAGCATTTTCCTCCGTGCCAGAGGGCTGAGGGGGAACTCGACCTGGATAGGATTGTTTCCTAAACTTTGTAAGATGACCTAAAACGTCACTTGGTTTCACAGAGAGTGCTGCACCTACTCAAACTTTGCATTTAAAGAGAAGCTGTTTAATACATTTTTCCTGACTACAGTTTGAGAACCTCCCTTGTAGGAATAAAAAATACTAGAGAATTGTTGGCTGTTAACAGGGCTCACAAGTAATAAAGTTTAATAAAGCTTACATCTGTGTGCGAGAGAAGACAGACAGAAGACAGAAGCCTTGCTAGCCAATGCTATCACAACATGGTCCCCAGAAAAAGGCAATCCGAAGAGCAGGGTGACAAAGCCATCCAAGCAAGAGTGAGGGGTCTCTACTTCATCGCTAATCACACACACCTCTTTGAGCTTCACAAGTTACACTTAAACTAAAGGTTCATGCTTCACAATAAAAATAAATTGCAAAAAGTATCCAGAACATGCGTTAGGGTGCTTCCTCCTTTCAGCAAGAAGTCCTTAACCTGATGGCTTCTAAACTACAGGGAAAGCACTTTCGCTCTTGGAATGATGAGCTATGCGCTGTGTTTCAGCTTCGTTATGAACTGTGTGCATCTTAGGTAAAAAATGACAGGGAAAACCAAGGGGGTAGAGAGGAAAGACTCAAATTGGAATTACATTTTGCTGATTTGAAATGGAAGCAGGAGCTCCTGGGCTGAGATGTGAACACTAACACCCTGGCTACAAGCAAGGAGAGGAGAGGCAGGAGCCCACTCCTGCAGCACAGAAGAGTAAATGATGCCAAAGAAAGGAGAAAGCTGTGATGTGCGTATTCTCTCATTTATTTCATAGAGATTTTAAACCTGAACCAGTGTCTTGATCTGGTTTACCACATGGCCAGAGCATCACCTGCTGTGCAGCAGTTTGGGCACTGGTCACTTAGGCTGTCAGTGCCCTGGAAGAGCAACTGAGCAGCGGGGCATGCTGAACTCGGCAGCTGGCTGGCTCGCCCTTCACAGCAGGTGACAGTCCCCACAAGGAGGCTTCTGCCTCTCTTGTGCTAAAGCAGCCTACTGAACAGTGAATTCTCTGACACGCAGAATAAAGGTAATGAACATACCCTGTAATAACCACTTCTTCCTCTATGCTGTTATTCAACCAAACCTCAAATTGAGCATCCCTGTTTCAAGTTTCGCTGGTTATCTGGACTTCAAAGAATTTGCCAACATAACTATACATCTTGGCTTGCTTTCTCACTTCAGAAAAGCTGACTGCAACCTTAATTGGGCTCCTCCTTAGTGTAATATACTAATAGCTTTTTCCTAATTATTACCATTAATTATCATATAAAGTCACTTAATTCCAGTAACTTTAGGGCTGCTAACAGAATCCCAGCTTTCTTTCAGTGTTACAGGTGACACAGCGCAGAAGACAGCCTTTGCAACAAAAGCCCTATAGTTAGAAACCTTACACACACTCAGCGTTAATGGAGTAAGCAACGCTCCTTATCTGCATTACCTGTATCGTGGAGAGTGAAGTCACCCAACGCTGTCGTTACAGATGAAAGACTGAGGATTCACTCCTTTCCCTGCCTTCACTGTCACCCACGCGGTTCTGCTTCCTTCTTCCGTGCCCATCAATTCCCAACACAGCAGAAAACCATCTACTCTTGCCAGGTTCGTGCTCTGCTGAGCGAGTGAATTAAAGCAGCTGACAAAGATGGGAGGTGGAAGCACCAAGGAAGACCTGAGGTGGTAGCACCAAAGTGGGTGGGGAGGAAGGGGAAGGGCAGACTGCTCAGGAACTTCCTTAGCAGCAGCAAGCTGCTAGATTGGATTATGGCTTTACGGATAACTTCGCTTTGAGAATGCTTTCTGAGTTGCTACATCTATCTTAACTCTGTCACTGTTATCTGCAAGCCATAGAGTAGTGCAAACGTACAAACAACTGAAGTTGCAAGTTTGTCTCTAACATTAGAGAAAAATGAGAAGTGGAAAAACTGATAGCGAATACTTGATCCACAAGGAATCCTTCTCTTCATTATTTGCCCTGATAGACCCAAAGCTGAGTCGATGGAGCAATGTGCTCATAGACACCAACACTGCAAACCTGCTCGTGTGGTTCGGCTGGCCGGCCCCAGTACACAGGGGTCGCGCAGAGCTCAGCCAGGGACTGCCCCACCTGCACGGCAAGTACCAGCTTCCACAGCGTTCCTGAAAAAGCCTGCAACCTGCAGACCTGCTGGCCTACAGGAATCACACCAAAAAACCTTGTTTCTGTGAAGTAAACTTCAGCAATCAAGTAGTTTGCCTAAGCCTCATCAGCATCACTGGTATGGGTACATTTTATTTACACAAGAATACTTTACTGATTTAATTTAACTTAGTAAGGAACTGACCTGGGCTAGATCAACACAAGAATTTGAAACAAACACGAGAATATGCATTAATAAGTGACAATCATTTTTAATTAAACCTGCTCAGGCTGCTTTTTATTTTTTTCCCTTCTGAATTTGCGTAACTTATTTTTAGGCAAAACCTTAATTTTTAGGCTGTGGCTCCGTAATAATTTTTTTTCGGCAGAAGAACAAACTTAAAACAACTCCCACCTTTTCTCCCCCAGCTGTTTGTTCCTATGCCAGCCCAACCACCCAAGACAACATTGCTTTATGCTGGCAGTTGGTCTTTTTTGGCAGGGTTTTTCCTTCTCCAGCTGAATCACTTCCCTGCTTCAGTTCACCACGCGGCTGCACAAACACATGTGCTGGCACAACACCGGACGCAGCGCAGAATTGGAAATGAATGACTAGTAAAGGATGGGAAATCGGGCTTAACTGGGCTACAGTGCCACCATAGATAAGCCTAGTTTTAATTTGCCTTCTCTGCTCCACACAAGGTAAGCTAAAGAAATGTTAAGAGATGGGTAAGAGCAACACAGCGTTAAAAGCAAGGGAGGAAGATGACAATGGTAAGTGGGGAGCAGATTCGGTGTGAAAGTATTTAAATGGTTAAATATCGAGACGATAGCTTTTAAGCACGCTTTTAAGTCACAAAAATTCTATGTTCCAAAGAAAATTTAAACACATTTCATTTTGCCAATGCAGATATACTATCTGACATCAAAGTCTTCAGAATGGTATCATGTAAAGTTGCCCAAAGCAATGATTTACTGATCAATGCAGAGAAACATTTGAGATTTTGCTAAATTCCAAGTTCAGCTACATGATCTTCTCAAACGTACAAAGAGAAAAAGCTCTTGTGAGTAATGCCATTGCTGAATGGCATTATTCTGAAAATTCATGAAAAGAAATATCAATGTAGTTAACCATCAGAGCTTACGAAAATGTCTTAATTTAGAATTAAAAGTGGTTTTGGAAGAGGATGGGTGTGAAATTTAGTATTTAGTTTCTGAAGACAGTATGCTTTGGTGTTTGCGAGTACATTCTCAAGGATGCCAAGCTGCCTGCTTGACGAGTTACAGAAGAGCTAAGCAACATCCTGGCAGTTGCTACAGCAAGCAACGATCTTGTCATCTGATGCCGTTAGACACCAGTGGGAATCAAGTCCCATGAATGGAAGGTTTTCCCAAGTTTCGAACGACTGCTGTTGTCTACCAGGCAGGACTGCCCAGGGAGGTGGGAGAGTCTCCGTCTCTGGAGACATCTCAAACCTGCCTGGAGGCGTTCCTGTGCCCCCTGCTCTGGGTGACCCTGCTCTGGCAGGGGGTGGGACTGGGGGATCTCCAGAGGGCCCTTCCCACCCTATGATTCTGTGATGATGGAGACAGCTAGCTGCCTGGAAGCCAGTCCTCAACAGTCAGTTCAAGAGGTCAAGTTGGCTTGGAAGGCTAACATTTCCATGGTCCCTGCTCCTGAGAAAGTCCATATGGCCAACTGCCACAGAGCTTTGCATGCTGACATCTTAGAGATAAGAGGTACTGGAGGCTTAGGAAATGATGGAGCAATAAATCTAGGCAGAAATCCTCTACAGTCTCATCTGAATCTCAATGATAAAATTACTCCAATGAGACATTTTGACATCATCAAAATGTTATAGAAGCTCGGCAGAAAACTTCTGAGCTTCTCAATGATAAATATGGTTGACAAGGAAAACCAACCAAAATGCCCCACATCTGTTAGATACTTACTGCCACTTTGCTGCCTCAAAGGAATATTTGTTTTCCTATGATTTTGTCACTAAATGTCAAAGCGGTAAAGACAAGCAATTGCAAAAATAAAGATTTAACTCCATTTCACAGCGAGTATTACTGTGCTATGGTAACTAAGAAAGCTCATGTTTCAAACCGAAATAGACAGGTCGGGATATACCTCAACAGCCAGCTAAAAAGCAGTTTGTTTCTCCAGATTCTGAATTTATTCTAACTGTAGCTGTGTCAGAGTTATGACTGATTCCACATACCACTTTTTCCTTTTAAAAAAAAAAAAAAAAAGATTTTTTTTAATTTAAAAATTTTTTTTAAATATTTTTTTTAAATTTCTTCTCACTCAGTTAAATCACCTTCAATTTCAGTGACCTTGGAACCATTTACACTTCTCGCTGTTTTAACCTGGCAGGTCCCTCTAGCCAGTGCAGGTGGCCTGCAAATCCTGTACCCCATCCAATATTCTATTACAGTTCTAAGTTCGGCATTTAAAACAAACAAAACGCCTTGACAGACTGTATTCTCCTCCCTTTCCCTTATCAGTCATTACATTGGGAATTTCCAAAGTAATATACACTTTTTTTGTGTGTTTTGTGATGTGCCTGGCATGTCACAGATGTTGAGACATAAACAGTAACATATAAAGCCAATAAACATTTAACAGAAACATCAGCATTTAATTCACAACATCATCTAAGCTATGTTTTTCAAAAAAGTTGTTCATAAACTACAGAGTTTCATACTAAGTTTTGATGACTAAACTGGTTCTTTTATTCCGACAAACTGAAAGTACAATAGACAGAGTAGGTGCTTACATGCTGGAAACTACAGTTATTCTGTTAACTAATCTTCAGGATTTCAGCAGTTCTAAGCATACAGTAGTGGAAGGTCCCACGCTTATGACTCAGGCTACAATTTTTCTCTCTCCTATTGTTTTGCAAATTCTCTGCTTAATCTAAAATCCATTTCAGTGAGAAACTTCCAGGCTCAGCAGAAACTTGAAGATAATATATTCCAAGTGGGAGATGCTTTGAAAGGGTGTGTCTCTACAACATCTTAAATCAATCCTAATCCGAGCTGGCACGGCCCTACCCTGAGCTGCTGCCCCTTCCTCTGTAGGTACAGGGATGCTCGCATGATCCCACAGCAAGCCAGTCCAGGGAGCTGATCGAGCTGGAAATCGTGCAAGGGCCACCACGAGGAGCCAGAGGGAGTGGGCATGTGGCAGTGGGGTGGCAGGGATACAGGACACGTCACAGAGTAATACTGTGGCAGTCCAGATTTAGCTAGGCTTAAGTGGAGATATACCACCAAGAGTCATTAATCATCCTGAACAAGCCACGTCTTAAAGGAAACTGGCATTTTGAGTTTGGGGTTTCATTTTAAGGTATTGATTTATTTTCATAAAACATTTTAAGCCTGTACATTAGCAGAGAAGTTATCCTACATATAGCAGTAATATATTCTCTTAATGGGATACATAATAATGAAATTTTGCCTCAATAGATCTTTAAGACCAGATTCAAGCTTCAAGGATTATGAGTTCAGTCAGAATAATGCCTGCTTCCTCTGCCTTATGGCTGGCAATAACGCTTTGAAACTGGTTTTGATAATATCTAGGATATTACAGTAGCCATGCTGCAATCTAGGACTCTCTTCTGCTTCATTGCTTTAGCTTTGCTTAACAGCCCGCTTTTGTGTGGTAAAACAGTGATAGAAATTACAATATATTGATGAAAATCCACTAAATAAAATTGTATTGCTTTTACAGGAATACGCTTCAGATTATACCCGAGTTATATATTCAGATTATATCTGAGTTATAATAAAAATCTCATGGGTCTGTAGGAACAGCAGGAGGGGTGCAAGACAAGATTCAACCTACTTCCCAGTGATGACTTTTCATACTGTATACCCCCTGGCACAAGTCCATCAAACAAATGGGTCTTCAGAAATAAATGCATAAATGGCAAATCTCTTAACATCACCTTTCCATGCAAAGTATTTCTATCAGCCTACCATCCTTTTTCAGACAGGGAAATTCCCACCAAGTCATCAATAATAAATGCATTCAGCTACTAATGAGCAGATTTTAGCATACAGTGCCTGTTCAGAGAAATAAGGTCTGGAAGATGAGAGCATAGTCCTTAATAATTTACGAGACTCATTAATCTTATCCCAAAAGACAAACAAACAGAATTTGATATCTACTCAGATTTCCAGACCAAACCAAGATACAGCATCTCAGAAGCCATTAAGATCTATCAGTCAATAAACATTCTTAAAAAGTTCTTCTGTGGAATAAGTTGTCAGCCAAAGAATTATCCATCTTAAAAAGCCCACAAAACATCAGGAACCTTAAGAAACTTGCACTGTTGATAATTAGATCAAAAAGGCTTGAAGCTTATTCAATATGGCAGATGCTAAAAATTGTAAAAATTTGCTTTTTTAAGACAATATGTAGGTGTAGTCTGGTTGGACATAGAATAAAATACCAGTACTGTACACAGGGTAAGTAAGCCCAGAGACAGAATTCATGTTCAACACCAAATACTCCCTTCGACAGTAGAATACAGAGAACCAGGAGAGGGGAAATAGACTCATCCTGGGAATACACACTCAAGCTCTGTACTTGGCCATAAGGGTGATCCGTATTCCCACCAGGTATTCGTTACAAAGGGCAACACAGTGATTGGTAAGAGTATCTGGGAAAGAAGAATTAATATGCAATAGCTAGGCCTACTTGTTACGACCAGAACTTCTGTGTATGTCTAAAAAACAACAAACCCAATCCTTATACAAGTTGCTTAGTTTTCTTGGTGTCCCCTGCTATGAACATACACCTTCCTTCTAGAAAACTGCTTTTCGCTCTGTGCAAACACTCACTAGTAAGGAGGGTTTGCCTACAGAGAAGAATTATCTAGTTAGATCTCTACTTGCATCTGATCCCATACTTATGATATTCTTTCTTCTGTTTTGAAGTCCTCCTACATGAGATAAGCTCAATGCTAGAGCCGCTGGCTGGAACACCCAGTCATAGTCTGTGGGAAAGGAGGGAGGTGCTGTGCTCTCCCACGGGCTTTGTTACGCAGGCGTAGGAACCGGGGCAAGGGAGCTTCAGCTGCTCCACCTCATTTCTCACTCCATTTAGATTAATCACATGCACCTGATTCCATGGGTCTTAGACGGGGATTTGTTCCAGACATTTTATATGAACTGTTGTACCTTCCCTTCCTTACCTACATAACTGGCAAAGTATCCCTTCCACCTACAAAATCAATGGGCAGAATTACTCTATGATCTAGGATAAAAATGCTTCAAAACCATATGTGCCTTAGAGCCCATACCTGTTACATTCCTTCAAAAAGCAGGACATAGAACACCATTTTACCGTAGATCATTCTGAAATGAAGGAACATGCTATTTCCTTAATTGCAATTTCCTTTTTATAAAATACCCCTTTACTCACGTCACTTTGTATTACATGCAGTGAACCACAGCACTACACTGCCTTTTCAAAGCTAATCGTGTATGACGCTTGCTCTTTCTTAAAGTTCTCTTTTACCACACTAAGGTTTACCTTCCATTTCAGGCTTTTAAACAGCATGTCATAACACAAGGAGCGCTCAACTGATCAGGCTATTTGATAACATTTTGGGGCTACAAGGAGAAAAAAATGTCACTTAAAAATTGTAAAACAGAAGAAACTTGAAATAAAACAGGGAAGGTATAACTATAAATTCTTTAAAATAGCCAGCACTGATGCAGATTATTAAAAGAATAATGTTTACCTTCCCATAAACAGGAAGATTTTACTAAGGTGTTGTACCGCATACTCTTTTGAAACAGGACACACAGATTAATGAATAGGTAATACCTTTTAAAATTTTCTTTTGCAAGTAGAGTGTATCCACTTAAACCTCATTAAACTCAGACCAACTGATTCCAGGCAGTTAAGAAAAACATCTTAGAAGCAAGGTGATCTGATGGGGCAAAATTATTATTTTAGCACATGATCGGGGACACGGTGAAGATTAATTATTAGCAGCATACGTTCATGGAAGGAAAATAAAAAGATGTCCTGTTAAGAAATACAGTTTTTCCTTCTGGCCTTTATGAGGTTCTATCAAATTCATTGTGCATAAAATCTTAAATGCTACAAAATCAAAGTTTGTATATATTAGTTTGTCAGTCCAACACAACTGAATGTCTCAGCCTATAAATATCACTCTCTGACCCACATGATTCTGGCTAATTAAACATTATTCTTATTTTTTAAAAAGTTACTAATCTCCATTCATCATTGTCTTTAAACTTGTGGCTACACTTAAATTTGTTCACCCAGAACGTCTCGTCTTAAGTGCCGCCTGCCCCATGTAGCTCTGGATGATTTGCAGGGTGTTAGAAACTCGCGGTATCTGGAAGCCAGGCTCCAACCAGTATTGCCAGATTAACAAATTGCCTTGCTTTCGTGAACACTAAGAAATCTTTAATGTTACTTTTAATCAAAAGTAGCACACTGAGAATAGTAACTAGTGGAATTTATCTGGATACATATTCAGCACACACCATATTTCAGCTTCAACATACAAACCTTTTTTTCCACAGAAAAGTGCTTTTCTAATTTTTGAAAGGCCATTCTGTCTCCAAAGAGACCATTAGGATCAGTTTTCCATTCTAAACAGAAATTCCAATCTTCTCAAACTGCTCCAGCTTCTCCAAAATAACCAAACTATCCTGAGCTTTCTAGCGTAGTTACCAGCCAAAAGAAACATACACTTCTAAAGAAGGAACAGTAGAAAACCCTGAAGTATTATTTAATGGCAATGAAGTTTAAATGGGGGAAAAAAAAATCATTGCTTTTCTTGGAATTACAATTATCAAAGGTTTAGCCTAGAAATGCTCTTCTTTAATTAGGCTACAAAGATGAGCTGCCTTTACCCATTTGTTTTTTTCCACAGATTGTTATCTTTAAAGATCTGCTATCTGCAAGCTTGAGATGATGTGTGTTAACACTTTAAAGATTCATATTTGTGCATGGGAATGCTATACTGAATTTTCTAAATCAGTATTTCCCAAAGATTTGGGCTTTTTTACCTCAAAGTCTCAGCCCTTGGTAATTTTTATTTGCATATGCCATTATAAAAATTTTGATTTAAAATCTAAAAGACAACACAGTCCTGCCAGACACTTCCCAACGCACAGTAATGGGCCATATAAACCAGCTATTTTGGGCTATATATAGTCAAGAAAGACACAAACCATATATACTTACATGCAGTGGAGTACAATTACGCACCAGAGTATCTAACATTTCACCTTCCCAGCTTGTGTATTACTCAAAAGGGATTTGTGCAGTTATGAACCTTATTTTTCACATGTACTCCTCATCTCAGACACTTAAAAGTTTTAGAACAACTTTCTCCTCCATAATAGGTCAGAACATTTTGACTGCGGACCACACAGAAAAGGCATAATTTTACAGCTCATGTATTTCAAAGGCGACCAAGATGCTGCTATATAATGATCAAGGTCACGGTGCTTTCAGCTGCCCTCTAGGAACTGCCAAACTAAGAATGCCAGAAAGTGCCTCTTAGAGTTCAATGGCAGTGGAAAATAGGGTTCCATATGCAGATTTATCGTCTGGAAAGTTACAGCACAGAGACATTAATTTACAAGATGCATACAGAATACAGGATGTAAGTTATCCCTGAAGAATCCCATGCTTTCTTGTAGAGAAAGGTGAGAAAGATTACGCGTACAAATCACTTTTTCAACTGGCTTTCAGGTCAGTATTTTTTAATACCGACATTCATTTAGATATCTCCTTCATGAAGTTATTGACAATCTGTATTTTTCTTTCCAAAATGGTATGGATTTTTTTGTCATAGTGTTTTGGTTTTTTTGGAAGAGGGGAAGGTATGTAGGATCTTAAATTACTTCATTGATGTAATTAGTTTTCTTTAGTTTTACTCCTTTAAAACTCATTCCTCTGTTCAAAAAGATTTCTCTTCCCTGGTGGAAAATGAACATAACATCAAAGTTGTAATGCTACACTTTTCTCAGTAGTTAGGGAAAGTGATATGTGAGATACCGGATCTTTTATACTGGAATCTGGAATGGTATTTTGTGATATAATTTATGGCATAAAATCTTACAGAACGTTGACATTTTCTATTTTTTGCCATCTTTATGAAACTCCTCCCTCGATGTGAGGTCCTCCACTTAAAACATAACACATAATGTAAACTCTTCTGCAAATGCCAGTCTTTCTGTCTGTAGACACACAAAAGCTCATCTTTGTGCTGCTACCGCTTTCCTCTGCTGAGGAAAGCACTGAAATCAAATAGGAAAGACTCTGAGGCACAACTGTTGAGGTGTTCCTGAGGGACAGTTAGAGTTTCATGGCTTAATCGCTCCAACTTTCTATTTTGTTAATAACGTAGCTGAATAAAAACGATCTGATACTACTTGTACATTCATTTTAACGAGTCCCTGGAAAGAAATGCCAGGAGTGAAGCATGCCCAGATCTCCTGAATAAGCAAGACAATTTCTGCACAAAGATTTGAAACATCTTCAGTTTATATACATCAATAGCATCTTTTTGATCCTGAATCTCTATTCGACTTCAAAGAAAAACAAAAAGTTTTACAGAAAGTTTCTTAAATATGAAAATCAGTGCCTGAGCTAACAAAATCCTCCAACCTCAGCTTCCCCTTCCAAGTCTTAGTATATTAATCTTCTTTCCTTTTAGCTCCTCCAGTTCTTGCATAACAATGCCATTTCCTGAATTCAAATCTCCACAAATAAAACTTAAAGCTGAATAATACCGTATTAAGCTGTATGAATATTCCCTTAAGCAGGACATCCTTTTAAAACTGGGGTACACTGTCACAATTCAGCATCATTTTCTTTGCACGTTCGAAGTAAGACTCAGAAGCACTGCAGCAATCAACAACCCAAAGATCTTACTGAAACATAAACCTAGACTCCCCTGAGGAGATTTTTAACAAGCTACCAATGTTTTGTTTAAATTCTCATCACTCCATACAGCAGCCACTTATTTCTCTGTGGATATGTATTTGGGCAAGCTCATAGGGAAATCCTGTACAGGTATTTTCAAAGGAAGAAAAAGCACACTGCTAGCACTCTTTGCCTTTCTGTACAGCACAAAACCACCTACCTCTCCCGAGTGTTCAAACTACCAATGTTTAAACCTTAACCTAAGTGGTTATTCCAGTAAAATACAAAAATTAAAATTTGATCTTGAAAGATGCTCAGTTTTGATCTGCCTGCTAGGTAGTTCCTTTCATTCCTGGTATTCCTAGTGAAAATGCTCACTAGAGGCTAAAAACAAGTAATTACTGTGTTCAAGCTCCTACTTGAACACGGGTTGGAGTTTCTGTGTGTTAGATATTATCTAAACTGTGCTACCTGGAGTGTGACTTGCAGGATGAGAAGGACGGCAGTCGATGGCAAGGAAGATTGTAGATGGACATGATCTAGAGGAGGCTTCTGACTAAAAGTGTATCATAAGCAAGGAAAAAATAAATCATCTTCAAGATCAACTGCTATGGGGGAAAAATGTACTGGAGTTCAGAGGGCAAAACTTATTTCACAACTAGATTCATTAAAGCAAACTATTCACTGTCTCAGTTGCAGCATCTACTCAAGAGCCATGAGATATCTTTTCTCAAAGGAGCTGGAGACCAAAATCAGTATTATCATTAAAAGATTAATTACCTGTTGTAGGTTTAACGTTTAAAAAATGTCTTTGTAGCAATCCCCAGGGAAAAACACTAAATGACATTCCACAGGACAAGACAGTGTTTTGCACATGGAAACTTGGAAAGTTCAATGCATAAGGAACAATAAGTAAGGACCTAAACAAAACACACTACTTGCTTGGACGAAGTACTCAGTAGCTTTATAATCTCAATAATTTAGCTCAGCAAGTGAATGCTGAGACTGGCATATGCCATGGCAAGATGAAATACCAAGTAGCAAAAAGAGCTGAGCCAAAACCTTACTGTGCCAATCCAGCCTAAGCAGCGCTTTCCTAAGGAAAGAGGAACAGGAAACCAACGCAATTTAAAAAAACCTGATCTTGAAAATATAAAAACCAGGAAATAGCCTTATAGCTCTTGGAGTGGTGCCACGACCAGCATCTCATCTCCTCCCTCCCTATGCACTCCTTAAGATAAGTCCTCTAAATGAACCTGAACGATCAACTGAAACGGAAGTGAAGAATCTCAAATAACAGATTAAATCTTAAAGTATAACTGTCTAACTCAAAAAAACCCCCAAACCCTAAAAACAAAATTACAGTTTAATCCATCATATTTCAGTTTACTGTGTTATATAGCCATCTCTAATTGCTACTATCTTAGAAGTATTGACATCTTACCAAAGTTTTAATCTGAAGCTAAAAATTGAGTGAAATGTATGTAGTATGAATACAGCAGTGTACAAACCATGAACAACAAAGCCTTTTTTTATTCTGGAAAGGGCCAAAACACGTTTACAGGGTTTCCTGCTCCACACTGGGACTGGTGCTGCTCAGTATCTTCATCAATGATTTGGACACTGAGATCAAGCGCACCCTCAGCAAGTTTTCTGATGATACCAAGCTGAGTGGTGCAGTCAACAGGCCAGAGGGACGGGCTGTCATCCAGAGGGACCTGGACAAGCTGGAGAGGTGGGTCTGAGCAAACCTCATGAAGTTCAACAAGGCCAAGTGCAAGGTCCTGCACTTGGGTAGGGACAACCCTCGTTATCAATACAGGCTGGGGGATGACGTGACAGAGAGCAGCCCTGCGGAAAAGGACTTGGAGGTACCGGTGGATGAAAAGCTGGACATGAGCCAACAACGTGCGCTTGCAGCCCAAAGGCCAATGGCATCCTGGGCTGCACCAAAAGAACCGTGGCCACCAGATCCAGAGAGGGGATTCTGCCCCTCTACTCTGCTCTGGTGAGACCCCACCTGGAGCGCTGTGTCCAGCTCTGGAGCCCTCAGCACGAGAAGGACATGGACCTGTTGGAGCGGGGCCAGAGGAGGCCACGCAGATGATCAAAGGGCTGGGGCACCGCTCCCATGAAGACAGGCTGAGAGAGTTAGGCTCCAGGGAGACCTTGGAGCCCCTTCCCATCCCTGAAGGGGGCTACAGCAAAGCTGGGGAGGGGCTGTTGGCAAGGGCAGGTAGCGACAGGACGAGGGGCAATGGTTTAAACTAGAGCAGGGCAGGGTTAGATGAGACA
>VXBO01009766.1:18463-43417 GCA_013400135.1 Rhinoptilus africanus | reverse complement strand
GATGATCTCCTGAGGTCCCTTCCAACCCTGCCATTCTGTGATTCTATGAAATACCTGAACTTAGTAATAATTTTACTTTCTAGATGATCTATTACTGCATACTCAAATATATTTAAAGCAATCAGCTTTTGAATCTTTGTCTTTCTCTTTCAATAATACGTAAGCAGCTGAGCCTTTCTGAGCCCATCTTAACAAAATATTTTTAAGGTGCAGATTTACAATCTGCGTAAGATAAAAATCTGCACTTCTGGTGGAAGGCAGTATCCTCTCCACTTCTTCGGCCATGTGTTCCCAGCTGTAGCTGATGAAAGTGCTCGTGGCTTGTGTAATCAGCTGGATAGATGTGGTTCCTAATCTGGAAACTAATCCCCCATACAAGAAAATTTCCAGCCAGATTAGGAACCAGATTCAGCTGGTCACATCTGCACAAGTGCTAATACTGCCGAGACCCTCTCACTTTGGCAGTACTGCCTAAGGTCAGTTTAACACAATCAAGAAACTGCGTGTGCTGAACACAGTTAATTACCTCTGGGATGGTCACTTGTAAACAGCTTCATGCTTTAAATATTACCTCACATCAGGATTATAAAGAAGAGGCAACTTTAATTTCCTGGCATGTCATTTGACCTTTTTTGCAAGTTATTTCTGATCACATAAACATATTTAGAGAAAACACTTTTCCAAATATTACGATAATTCTTAGTAAAAACTTGAATTGGGTGTAATATAACAACATATTTTCATTAAATTCTAAGACTTACTCCATTGTACTAATTTGATATGAATCACATCTATATTGGTATTCTAAGAAAGCGATGTTTGTTGCTATGTGTCCTCCGTTAACAATTGTTAAAATTGTTAAAATTTAAAATTTAAATTTTTAAAAGCAATACCACCATGCTAAACACGTCAAAATTAAAAGGTTCAATAAAATATATTTCAATTCTGTTGGGAAAAAAAAAATTGTGTGAAGTAGCTTAGGAAAAAATTTTTGTGTATCATTTTGGTCATGAAACTGACATTTTTCACTGCAAAAAAAGTCTATCCACCTTTTCTAAACACGAACAAATAGACTTTTATTTACACCCCAAGTCTTATCTTTCCACTTACAATTTTCCAGTGACCTCAAGTGCTTCCATTTCCCTCTAAGTCCCAAAAGGATAATCAACATCACAAAAGCTCCATCTGAACAGATACCAGATCCACCACTCTATAATCTATTGGATAACTGATCCGTAACTATAAAATATTTATTTACATTTGGCATGTGGAGGTCAAACACAATGAAGTTCATTAGGCAGTTTGGCCCAAGGAAACACTTCTTGTAAGAATTATTCCAAGCTTTTGGAAGAAGATGGGGTATGTTTTGAATTATCCCAGTTTATTTAGAATATAATAAATCTGTAGAAGAATAATTGTTTAATTTACAGATCACATATTCAATAAATTCTCACAGAACCACTTAATTCTCCCCTCCAAGTAAAAGTCAGAAGAAAGAGAATGCTCATACTGTTTTAAATTGGTCACCAGTTTTGCTTTGTGTCTTTTCATCCTGAATAGAAGAAATGGAAATAATTTTCTTACCCTGGCAACAGCTTGTCTCTTGAATACACACTAATAGCTGGCTTTCAATTCTGAAGATCAGATCTGAGTAAGTCTCTGAACGAAATAATAAAAAAAAAAATCAACAGCTAGTACCTGAAGAAACTTTTTTTTTTGTGAGAAATTTTGTACCTTTTTTCTTAGATTCTCACAGAAGTCTACGTCTCTCAAAAAATTACTTTCCTGTCATTACAAGGGACAGAATTTCAGGTTGGTCATTTTTCATGTGCCTCTGAGTTTGGACTGAGTCAATAGGATAACAAATTCACTTAGTCCACCTCCCACACCAGTTAAGATGAACTTGGGGGAAAATGACACCTCATTTAGCATCTGGAAGGAGGCGGTAACTAAAGTTATCAATATATGGATCTAGGACAACCCAACTGTATTTTGTGCATATATAACAACCCAAACAGGAAAGAAAAAGAACTGAAAGTTACCAAAACACAACTGCTGCAATGCATTATGTCAACAGATATTTACTATCACAAATTTATTTGTTATTATGTAGTGATTTGGCACATAAGAATGAAAGCGCTAAATAATCCTGCCAAAATGTTTTTGAGACAAAACTCCTATGAGAACCTGATGGTAAGCAGACAGGCTTTTTATTTTGATTTTCATTAATAATGCAAACCCAGCAAGACTAACTATCAACTGCAACAAGTTACAACCTCACTGTGAAAAATGAACCATTCCAAATACTACAAAGACGACCAAAGTTATCTGAAGGATAATGCAGCCTAGGAGGAAGACCAGTTTTGAAGATAGGAATTATGGTTTGGCAAGTTTCAGTTTTGTTTATATGCAGTAGAAGAGTACAAGTGAGAAGGTACTCCACCAAGTAGTTTTCTCCGTTTACCAAAAATAAACAAATATTTTCTGTTATATTCCTAATTCCATCAAGAAGAAACTCCTAAAATTGTGAACAGTGGGGGCCATTATTTTAAATTTTAAAAATTTAAACAAAAATTATTTTTCCAGAACTTGCAATATACTCAGAAGACAAATTCTGCTCATGTTTTCCAGCATTAAAAGGCAGATGTTTCTTCTTGCATTAACAACACTTGATTATAAAATAAATTTCACCTCTGTGTAGAGAAAGGAGTGAACATAATGGCTCCCTTAAGGCACAACTTTGAGGTATGAGGGATATTACTTCAATTTCTTTTTCAAATGCTGTAGAGAAGGATGACAGAAAGAAACAGCTTCCAGTTGTCATGCTCCTAATCCATCTAGTCTATAGATGGCTTTGTTCCAGATTTCTCTAATAAGCTATTACAGCTCAACCCATCACTGTCCTTATAATATCCATACTACAATCTGTGTGGTCTAGTTAGACTAGTTCAGAGAAAGTATTTTGGGTTTTGAACTTTATTTTTTTATTTAAACCTGGGATAGCATGAGAAGGTCATTTCATTTAAAGAACCCACAGGAATCTCATAGTATTTCAAATATTTTTATTTGTGTGTGAAGATAGACATTTGTACAGGATGTGGTGGGGAGATTTGGGGTTTGTATATTAGTTTATTTTGGGCAGAGGAAGATTGCTAGTTTCCTACTGGTGTGTTTGCAAGATTATTTTGCAAAACTGCCTATAGTATTGATTGCCTGTTAAAATTTGAAATTTGTGGAATTCAGGAAGCAGAAGATTTCTAATCGTAACCTAACCCTACCAGCAACGTAATGAGTCAACAGCAAAAAACATCAAAAGGGGAAACGAATCTATGTTGTTTGGGTGTCGGACAATAATGAGTAAGCGCCACTGGTACATTTAAACAGAAAAGTTACATTTAGGGAAATAGACTGCATTCAAGCATATATGGAAGGAGGAGGAAAAACAGGAAGAGGCATAACTAAAGGGCAGAGGAGGGAACAGAGCAGTGACTGATTGGGTAACAAAGCTCATGCAAAGTGGACCATCTTGGAGAGATCTGATCTAGGGTGCCAGGAATTCTTCGACAAAGGACAGGTAGCATTTACAACAGTACACAGGACTTAAAATTCAAAGCATGCTGTTCCAGTAAGCCCAAGTCCTGAAAATAACTTTATTTTAACCACATCCCAGATTTTGACACAAATGCTCATTTAGCCTATAAATGTTTCATTGCATTTTTAAACAACACATTACTGACTGCATTTCCAACTGTTTAATTCAAACACAAGCATCAGAAATGTACAAAAATAATCTGAGAGTACGGATAAGTAATGTTTTCTTTTGACAAACTCAACTCGGAACATTGCCATCTCCCCACCCAGCTCCATCAAATCATGCTGCTGCTGTTCTGCACATTTGCTGCTCTCTCACATCCACTGACACAAGTTGTTGTGAGGGGTAGTTGTAAAACAGGGTGTTTGCACCCCCTGAACCAATTCCATCCCCACCTGACCCTCCATCCTAGGTACCGCACCCACAACATTTCCATGGCCTGCTTTCCCATGCAGCCCTATGAATGTGTTTTCAGCACAAACCAAGTGGCAACAAATTGTGATAAGCAGATGGGAACGCCAAGATGGCTAAGGAGAGGAAAAAAACCCATGTAACTTAGTCTCGGTGATGCTGACAACCTTCTGCATGGCCGCAAGTTGAACTGATCTGGGTAAACAGTAACTTGGCTAAATAAGCATCACTTGTCACATTCCCAGTTTGAGATCCATTTCTTGACACAGCTATAAGAGTACCCGTGCTAGCAAAGCACAAACCCAAGAGACAAGGGGCAGGAGGAGCAGGGCAACTCTTTAAGCCAGTTTATGAAATACGTCTGCCAAAACACTAACCTGAGACTGAGGGTGCAGATTCAGGTAACAATTAAAGGAATACATGGCTAGCAACAACCAGAAACGATCGTGCTATTTTTCCTTCTCTTCCAGCCCTGGAGCATGTTCTGTTACCTTCTCACATGCTCCACTCCTGTGTTCATCTGACCCAGATGAGCTCTTTCAGGGATGAAAAGCAACGTAAATCTTTAACAAAAGTTATGGTTGAGCAGCATTTATAGCTTGCTGTTATTGCAAGGGATATTGCATAGGTCCCTCCTCCTTATCACGTTCCTGGTACCAGTCTGACTCCCTCCTTTGTGTTGGTTATGGTGTTTATGAGCCTCCTCACTGAGCCAATTTGAATTGCAAACCTATTGCTAAAACCATCTTTTCTTCACTGGATTAATTTTCTGTTGCTTTAACAAGTTGAATCAAGTTGAGTGGAGGGCCCACAGGTGCTGGTGACAGGGGAAGAAGCAGGAGCATGCAGCTGGGCTGAGGAGGGAAGTTGGAAGGAAGACCTAGGCTATTATTTTTGGATTAATTTAGGTGCTGTTTCATGCTACAGCTGAGAGAAGAAAAGGAAATAAGATCTATAAAGAGAAAAATACTGCTGCAGGGTAATTAAGACCTAGGAGTAAACACACCAAATGGTGTTTGCCACATGACAACAAACAAATGTGAATCAGAATGTGAATCAGAACTTGAGCAGAGGAAGGAATGTTTTCTCTACTATTCAGGAAGCACTTCAATTGTTTGAAAAAGGTGTGAGTCATTAACTCCCGCATGTACAAGTGAGACATCCAAAGCTATAAATACCTGACATACTTCAAGGGCTCTTTGGAATGGAAGAATGAAAATCTATATGTACTTTTTCAAAATTACAGAAGCATGAAGCCATGCATCATTTCACAGATTTTGATTTGTTGTGTTTAGGCTCTTCTGAATGGTATTATCTGAGCATGACAAGATATAACCTTGAAAGGACCCGTTTTCTTGCTTCTGACACTTTGGATAGCTAAACAGCTATTTGGGATAAAAGATGAGAGGTGCACAGGACTTGATGATATCCTATTTTAATGCAACATTTTTGTATGTATGTAATTTGTAGCTTATCATAGCCATTAAGTGAAATTACCTTTCTGATGGCGACCAAGAATCTCACTGGCAACAGTTGCTTGTCATAAAAACAAGCCTCCTCCTACTCACTCTCTTTGATTCCACATCTGCTTATAGGAGCTCTGCATCAAGGCAGTAAGAAAGTTTTACTGCGATCTTGCAACATCGATTTTTATGTAAACTGTAGGATTATTCAAACTGTAACACACACAAGCTCTTCTTAATCTGTTTGTAACTCCTAACATCATTTATTCCTTTTAAACACAGGTTAAAAGGCTGGTCAGACTTCAGAGGGGGTTTTCATTCTCAGGTGAAAACCACCACGGCATCATAGAATACCAGTGTGTTAGTATTATCAAGCACTGGCGAAGGGCTTGGTTCCTAATTTAGATTTAGCTAGTTTGGCTGTTTAAAGCCAAATATTACTATAATAATCAAAGTATAGATCCTGTTCCTTCAGCTCTGCAGCTTTAACATTTTTTCCTAGGAAAGTCATCAAATTAAGATGGTATTAAACTCCTACATAATCCTTCTAGAGAAAAGCATGTTTTCTCCACATAATGTGTTCTTCAAAATGATTCTTTCAATGCCTTCTACCTTGGATAAAAGAGATTCCAAAGAATACTGATAGACTATACAGGATCACGCTACAGGCACCTTCCAGGAGGGAATCATAAAATACCCCAAGAGTTATGGTTAACCCGGGCTCAGGGATTAAACGCACATTACTCTGCTGTGACTGACAAACTCCTGGGAAAACCGATTGCACAACAGGAAGAGAGCAAAACAGGGCTTAAGAGCTCGGACGCACATGAGACTCATTCGTCTACCCCTGACCCCAAATCTCAGAATAGAAATACACAAGAGGAACACAAAAAAATATGCTTGGCTTTGTGTAAGCACATGGAAAATATGATTTTACAGTATCATAAATATTTATTTACACGTTTATATCACTAGTGATATCCTTTTCTTAATTCAAATACCCCCCAAAATCCTATTAAAAAACCTCTTTAGAACAATATTTCTATTTTTCTTAATTTAATAAAAATAATTATGAAATAAATACTTTCATGAGGAACTTTTTTCCCACTCCACATATATTTATTTTGTCTTCACAGAGATTGATCAGGTATCATTACAAGCCAAGGCTATACCAAGCGATCTGTAAAACCTTTCTGTTCCTCTGGTGAAGAGTGTTTTGAAATGTAAAAGCCTGACGCCCCAGACTATTGTTCCATTTGAAACAGTGCAGCCTGCGTTTAACTACTGCTACGCCACACACAATTTCATTACTGTTGGGAAACCAGTAAAATATCAGGTGATATCCCTTCCTTTGCTAGCAAGTTCCAAATTTTGTTAAATTCTCTCATTCTGTGCAGGCTTTTTTGCTATTGCATGCTTCATATTACAGTCTTTTCAGAAAGTGAGCAACATTCTGCATATTTCATAAAAAGTAAGGCTGTTTTAAAAACCTAGAAGTCCAAAACAAATATTCACACTTATTGCTTCAGAGCAAGTAAATCAAGCAACACTGATGAGCTCATCATAGAAAGTTTCTGCGTGCCAGAGCCGCCAGACTGCAATGTGATAACACAGAGACCTGGGCAACTACGGCTGGATTATCCCATTGATGTATTTGTACACAGTCCTCAGAGCAATGCCAACAGTTTGTGTAATAAAAGACATTTAAATTAGCTTGTGCTGTGCCACTTATGAATCTTACTTCTCCTATCATCCCAGGAAGCATAAATAGCAAATTGCTACCATACTGAGACCTGATGCATTTGCCTTTGTGTAAGTGTCTGAAGGACAGTAAAACTTAAATAGCCGCTGCTGTGAAGTCATGAGCTAAATTTGCAGCACATTTCATACAATGGTTCTGTAAGATGGCAGCAATAAGAAAAACATTTGTCTCACTTTCAAGAAGTCTAAGGTAGTGGTAGCGCTTTTCATACTGGAATCACAAATCACTTAACACCGTGCAATTTAAAAAGAATCTAGAGGATGCATGTTTTCCACAGCAGGGCCCCGTCAGGCTGCTGAGCCAGCCAGAAATCTTCCATGATCTTCTTGAATGCACATTCTTGGACTAAAGTGCACAAAGTGGAAAAAACCTAAATATGCAATGAAACAGACAGACGTGTATAAACCCATCTAAACATTTAAGGGAAATATCTCCTAAAAAGTCTCATTCAAATGATGGCAACATACTAAAGTGATTATTTTCAAAACAAACAACTGTAGATAGAAACCTAGCAGGGAAGTACATTTCTGGGTTTATGCAGTAGAGCTACACTGTCAAACCCAGGAGGTGCAGTCAGCTGCTGTTCGCTCCGCCTAACAACTTCTGTCTTAAAGAAGCGGGTTGATAGATTTTCCTACTGCATCCACGTATTGTTTTCTCACATTACCAGTCACCTGAAGAATGGAAAATAATACATCATTCGAGAGTGGGCTGAAAGTATCAGTCAAGAAGTAAAAACTTGCTCTTGTCAGATGGAGTGATTTATCATGCTACTGTCTCAGTAAGAACATGGTGAATGACTGTGCAAGCTCACTTCAGTGCAAAGTAAAACAAGTTAAGTTTAAGATATTTAAATCCCTAACAATGATGTAAACTAAGCTGCTTCCCTCTGTACTGAAATCAACTAAGAGGTATTCCAGCTCCGTTCTGCATCTTGGATACAGGGCAGTAACTTGAGGGATGACTGACGGGTCAGAGACAATATCCCCTTCCTGGGTACCAACTTGCTCCAGAAGAAATTTATTAGACTGTACCAACAGGGAGCAGAACCGAGTTCAGGCAATGTGGCTGGCAGGTGTAAGAACTTCATAAATATATGAATCAAAAATAAAAGTCTTAAAAACCCATTAAATATTCTGGAAAAGAAATCCTTATTAACCAGATATTTTTATTTTGTAATAAAGGGCCTCAGTTTTAGAAATAGTAGTGGTAATGAGGCGCATGCAGTGGTCAGCAATAGTCATCCACATGAAAGATTTTGGGAACGCATCAGTGCTCTTGGCTCTCAGCTTTGCCCCGTTCCATTTTCTCTTTGATGTCAGTAAGTTATTCATGTTATTAGTTCAAGCTTTATCTTTTGATCAAACTTTTGTAATGTATAACTTGGAAATTAGTTTCTTAGAGGGACAAGAGCTGTCAAATAGTAACCTGTATCAGATCAACACCAACAAAGTGGTAACAGCTTAGAGCAAGTTAGAGCCAAAGTTGGAATTTCAGCGCATACGTGCAAATTATTATTTTTTAAAAACCACAGTGTTGACATTACAAGGGAAGAAAAGAGAGGAAAGATCGTATCTTCTGAGCCCTTGATCAAATTACTTCATAATTCCCCCACTAAACCTATCCCCTGGTTCCCATCAGAGACAGCAATCTGAGACAGAACAAGTTTGTGGATTTTAGAGCACTAAGGGAGAGAAAGAGAACAAACTACAATGTTGCAACTAAATCTCTAGTGGATGTAGAAGCATTTAGAGATACTTCACCTAAGTAATTTTATGGAATTTTTCAGAAATAAAATAGGGGGTCAACTTGAAAGGACCCACAATCTCTGTGCAAGATATACAAACTAGGAGCATAGAACCATATAGTGCCTGCAATTTCCTATGGTTTCTCTCAGTGAACTTTTTTCAAAGTAATTGTCAGAGATATTAGATTCCAGTATTTCGGAGATGTTATCTGGTAGTTCCTAATTTATCCTAGCCTCTCATCTTTGAAGCAATTCTGTTTCTGTCTCGGTGCCTAATTTCCATTTTACACATCCTATAATTGCATTTGTCCTTTTGTCCTTTAAAGTTGACTTCTAAGAGATTCCCATCATTAACACAGCTACAAAGAACAAACAACTTGCTCCCTTTCTAGGTCTTTTGGCTGAGATATAATTATTAAAATTATAATTATTTTTCCTTACATATTTTAGAAAGTTGGAAATTGCTTTAAATTGCTCTTTTACAGACGTTGTGGGCTTGGACATTTCTTCTGGAAGGGATGTATGCTTTGCACAGGTTTCAGCCCCTTAACCAACTAACTCATTGCTTGAGTTACTGTTCATTTTGTCTTCTATCAAATCCTGGCTATTTTTGATCATATTTCATTTCTTACAGTTTCCCTTTGCAGATGTAGGAAATACTGCTCTGAGCCCAGAAATCTTATGCAGAGTTTCTAAAATTCCTCACTAAGATTTTTAAACATTTTACTTCAGCTCATCTACCTTTTTTCTCCTTTCTTAAATATATAGTGTTCTTTTCTTATTTTCTTAATGGGTAATGGACAATCTTTTTCTTCTCAGGATATGGCCATGCTAACACTTTTAAACCTGTAAAGCTGGCAAGTCCTCACCAAGATTAAAAAAAAGGCATGAAAAATAACTCACAACATTGAGCTATGCCTATTTCATGATACAGACTCTTTTCTATATACGAAAGTATAAATAGTGTCCACAGCTGTGCAATTTATCCTTAGCCATTAAATGTCTCCACAATCTTACAATTTCTAAAAGTGTCTGCATTGCCTACAAATGAGCTGCATTAATATAAACAGCACATGAACAGCCAGAGTCTCCATAAAACAAAAGCTCTAAGCACAGAACTTAACTAGACTTAAAAGTGTCACCTTCAGATTCAAAAAATAAGAGCTTGTAACTATTTCACAGTTGATCAATTTGCCAAGAATACCTTCCAATGTTTTAATCCCACAATCTCGAATTCCCGGTTTATATGCCTTGAGAAAAACGAGAGCTTGCTTGAAAAAATATACAGCCAACCATCTCCTCTGTACTCCAACTCATCAGTGAGCTTATGAACTGGAGATACTTTGCATCCTGCTGAAAGTTCACGACTTGTCTAGTTAGACCAAAACACCCAACACCCTCCTGAGATCACGGATGATGAAATAACCTGGGAAGGCTGACAGCTTAAAACAAAGGATCAAGTGAACAGCTAGGCACAGACAAAACCCAAGGCACTTCACTTACAGCACTTTGCAGAGGAATAAGCGAGACTAAAATAAGCTGTACATTGTATCTTATCTCCATTTTAAGAATGAGCAAGTTTCTTAACCTCTTTGTCTCAGTTTCCAAGGCTACAAGTGAAGCATGACAAAGGCAGGAAGAAAACCCAGATATTTTCTGGCTCCTGTGTTTGGTTTGGTTTTTTATTTTTCCTTTTTTTCTGTTCAGCCATCTTATGTTCCTAAACTGTAGGCTTTAGTTATTCAATCATACATATCATTCTATGTGCAGCTTGGGTTTTTTTGGTGATTCTAATCAGCTTTCCTTTTTGCAAATCTGGCCAATTGTTTGGTGATTAAATTCAATCGCTTCGTGCTTATATGCACTTGGAAATAAGCAAGGAAAAAATACCCTAAACGGTACTAGCTGAGGAAAGGACACATTCCTATAAAATAAAGTTAAACCAAACTATTTTTAAAGGTATGCAAATGATGTGAGAGAAGACAGGAAACCACATTTAAAGTGTAAATCAAAACCATTGTTTTGTAAAATTTCAGGAAAAGCTTTGAAAAAATGGCTTTTTCTACTTTTCTCCCCCAGAATTCCTTTCTTTGCTACAAAAGGGAAAACAAAGCAACAGGAAAATGATGTCCCTCCTCCACAGAGAACTAATGAAGTCTCCTCCCCCTTCCAAGGGGGATCACAGTTTGCCAGCTTTGGCAGCCACTGTAGTATTTAAAATAGAAATGAATCCCAAAATGTGATTTGGCAAACAACCACTGAAATACTCAGTAAGTCTGTTTTCCCTCTTTTCCACTTCCTTTCTACCACTCTAATAATATCTAGAGAAGCTTTCAAACACCTCAAAGATTAAACGCACGCGTAGCTAACGCACGCGTAGCTAGCATCTAGACAAAGAGCCCCATGAACTTTAACACAGAAGCAACACATGAATCAGACAGACCTATCTTTGTCAGGAGAGGGCTCCTTGTATGGCCAGTGCCCAGACTACTGTGACATTTCAAACAGCTGTTCTTATTCCTACATACAGCTCGAGTTTTAAGGAGGCACCCTGTAGTCCTTCCTACACCCAAAAGCATCAGTTGGTTTGTCAGTAGTAAAAGCCAACATTATCAAATTTTGTAATCACCTCCATCAACTTTTCAGCACACATAGGGAGGGCTAAGATGTCCACAACACAGTAAGTTTTCACCTACAATGAGGCGAATCCTACAATCTGGAACATACGATATTTTGTAAATATTTTAGAGAGCGCACTGCTATGTTGAAGAAAATATAAGGGCAAAAGATAGTAGATGAATCAGAAAGATAGGAACCCTTCACAGGGATATCTAAATACACTGCCATACTGAAGCATGCTAACTGGAGTCAGCATGCAAGAAACTCCTCCAAAAACAATTGGTTTTGAAAAAAACATTTAATGTGAAACACAACTTGGCACAGGGTGAGAACAATTAGCCAGATGCCAGAGAAAAGACATTTTACTAACGTAGGTAAGAAACTAGATGTGAGGAAAACACCACAGTTCAGCTTTAAACAAAAGTTTTCATCAAGAGGAGCAGATCACGTGGCAGGTACAACCACTATTTCATTGGACTTAAATATCTAAAACCACTGGCTTATCACTAACTAGGAAGTGTTATATATAAAATAACCTATCTTATGCATTCACGGAATAAAAGTGGTTAAGTATTTCTGAATCCACAGAATGCTAGTTTTAACATGAAACTAGCCAGACAACAGACTGCTTCATATAGTAGTTTCAATTTTTATGATGGGCAAAATATCTTCAATATATGTATGCAATATCCTCACATTACCAAAACATTCCTGTTCAGTATCTTGCAACATATTGCCAGCAAGTTTCAGTACGAACATTTTCTCATTCAAAGACTAGAGAAACTTTCCAAGTGTTTATAACAAACATTTTATCTTCTGTATGTTTTACTTTTTAGAATTTTTATACTCCAATCCTGAGGTCTGACAGTCATTTCTACTTCGCCATGAATGAAACTGTTCAAAGGCAGCATCAGGAAGACTCAAAGATTGATTTCACGGATCGTTAATCCAGGCAGTGTTTGTAAACTGCTGACCCAAAACCATGGAGAATTGCTAGGGCCTTGTGGATCCAAGGGAGACTTACAACTAGACAATCTAAATTGATTTGAAACCCAAGATTAGCCTGCCAGTTTTTACCTAAAAAACTTTTAAAAGACTTAATTCTAAATGAGTCATATTAGCCCACGCAGGCAAATCAGCGCATTGTTCTGATTTCCCCTCCCTCAAAATGCATCGTGTTCTTTCAGTACAATACTACTGCACAAATAATTCAAGACTTGGCAAAAGCTACCGACAAGTTCTAATTACAGCAGTCCTTTTCTGGGTATTCTTAAATCAAACAAAAACTAAATCAGTCTGCTAAAAAACAGATAGCACTTCAAAATCTCCAATGCAGATTAAGGAATAAATCTCTGCAATAAAGTATTAGCCAGATCAGCCTGCTTCAGAACCTCAGTGCAGAATGAGCCTTATTTTCTTGCTGCAAGATAAGACTGTGGTGCACATATGAAAACTACAATGACAAAAAGCATCAATTAGTTTTACTGTGATTTTAATGCAGATCATTGCTACTAAATGTTTCAGACAACAGTATTTCCACTTTGCCTTTTCGGCAGACGTTTCCAACTGATTCAGCTCCACGAGTGAGAATGTTTGCATTGTCAAAGTTTTTGTCACAGGCAGCATTCTGTTGGGAACACTATGCCTTATTTTAGATTTCACTACATTTTACAGAAGAGTTAAAAAAAAAAGTTATGGGTGTATGTCATTCTGCCAATTATTCTCATCTTACCAAGCTTCAGTTATGACCTAAAAACAGCGAAAGACTTGAGTGCGTGTTACTGTTTTGCAGACAGCCTGTTTGATTCCTTGTCACAAAAGGCAGAAAAAGTGATCTTGAGGTCAATGATGAAACCTGAAAGTATCTACTCAGTCTCTGACTTGGGAGTTTAAAGGCAGGATCTTCCATAACCTAAAAACAGCAAAGCCCTATTTACTCTAGATGCTCTTCTGCTATCTTAAAATTGAAATTTCTGATTAAAACCAATGTGAAAACTAAGCAACAAAATAAGCATCATCCCAGTTTCCAGGTTTTTCCTGTTGCCAAACAATACAGAAATTAATTCCAAAGATTACTTCCAAATCACATGCTAACTTTAAGTATTCAACCATGAGAAAAATAAATACTCATCAGGAGGTTTGACTGCAAGCTTCTGATATGCAGTATAGCTCTTCCAACTCACGAACAGAAATATTTAACTAGCAAAACCTATGGTTGCTTGAACAGACCATAACACATGACCTGGCCTGTGTTTTGACAGCAAGTTATACAAACGAAGATGACAATACAACAGAATTACAAACCCAAAATACAACAGTGCCAGGACAAGCCTCTAGAAATACACTTTGTGATATAAAGCCACAAACCTTTACCATTTGAACTAAAGACTTAAACCTCTTAGAAGCAGTAGCCTAACTCAACCTAACTGATGAGGTCAAAAGACACACTCATACTGTATTATGGCAACTAAATAAATATTTACCATAGCTGTTTTCAAAAGGCTGGGTTAGTGAAGTGAGTAAGACTGTGTGAGTGTCCTGGGTCCTCTTTTAAACACTGGAATAATTGACTTCATGCAAGCTTTTAGTTCTCTTATTTATTACATCAGTGAATTATGGAGGTTTGGGTTTTGACTGGAGATGATTGAAAAAGCCATTTCACTCTACTGCCTATCTGCTTCCAACACACAGAGAGCTGGGATGATTATTAAATCTTTCCTCAACCAGCACTGTAAAGGAAAAATGAAAATTGGCAAACCAAAGTCAGACCAAATTTCTGGAAAGAGACAGGAACTTGAGTTGCACTCCCCAGATAGTGAAATGCTAGGTTTACATGCTGCTATGAGGAGTTTTTAAATCATTGTTACCTTCTACTGCTCTACTCTGCAGATAAAAATGGACTCTTCCTGAAATAGGAATATAACTAGAGATGTAACACTACTTGCTAAACCAGCATTAATAGCTGCTTCAACACAAATACGTCTGTAAGATGCACATACAAACCTCCAGACAAATTTGAGCTCTGACACAGTTTTCAGTATGAGAAGAATAAATGTCTCCTCTTTGAATGAAAGTTTGCAGAATATATTTCTTCCCAGTAACACTAAAAAGTTGAGATATAAATCTTTTCTTAACCTGGGGATTTCAGTGCAACCTGTTGTAGAATGATCACGTCTGTCCAAAATCTTGACAGCCAAAGGTATTTACACTCAGACAGTCCTCTACAAGTGTCAACAGAAATTATATACCTTAACGTCCACAAATACAAAAATGGATCTGTTATAACTGTTTTCTATAAAATTATAAATATATAAATACATGTAAGATATGAATTAGCAAAAGTTAGTGCATGGAAGTGCCAGAACTGATTAGTTTGCAGAGCCAAACAACAAAATAAGCCACATCTCCTAAAACTGTTTCTTCAGTTCAAGGTCTATTTTCTGCCCCCAAAAGGCATATACTCTTTTTTAAGTCATTGCCTTTTTGCCAGAATCCAAAGTAGGCCCTTCAACCCCAAGTTTGCTTTGTCCACTAGCCTCTAACTATGAAGCGAAAGAAGAAAAGCAGAGAAAATGAGTAATTTGCACAAAAGTTCCAAAACCTAACAGCTTCCATTCTTTGTGCCAACATTTTCTCAGGAAGTTATAACTTTATACAGAGCAAATTCCAATGATTTTGAACTGTAAAAGTACTAAAGAAAATATTTTCTACTCAAAAGACTGCACATTTAAGCCTCCCATATGAACTGTGGGGGACTACAGGTCTTACAGCGCTAGAAGACAGGAAAATCTCACAGGTTTTACAGGGCTACAAGCAGCAAATACTTTACTAAAACCAAAATAAAAACCTGAGGTCATGCTCAGAACTTTAAAAACATAAATATTATGTAATAAAAAGCACAAAGCTCAAGAGAGCTGCTCATCTGAAAAATATTCAAGAAATCCTTTCAAAAGGACACATTTATTCCAACATATCTTAAAGAGATTATGTTCCCTCTATTTTCATGTTGTGTACAGCTTTTCCAAAAGGAAATATGTATCACAGGTCCTAGCATATCCTGTAAAACAGCACGAAGACATTAGGGTTGCACCAATTACCAAAGCAGCATTTAGAAAGATAGTTATCTTAATAATGAGGAGTCTTCACCTTTCTCTCTCATGGAAAAAATGAAGGCGGCTGACATAAATTTCATTATTTCAATAAATCTTTTTCCTTATATTAACAGCTAGGTTTCTGATTTTTCAGGTACCACTCAATTAATTTCAAGAATCGTATCCCTTTTACTCTCTGCATATTTTCTGGTCTTAAATGACACTCTCATGTACACCAAAGGATACGAAAGTGATGAGTTAATGTGATGTATAGAATGCTTTCCTTATCAGCCTGAGAAGAGCTCCTTGTGAAGATATGATTGTCCATTCTCCTTGTACTTTTTAAGCTCTCAGAATGCAAATTGAGATTTAGTTCATCTCTCAAACCAATGAAGAGAGTTTCCTTTTTGTGGTGTGACAGCTCTCCCATCTAAACTAGATCATAAACCCATTGCCAATAAAAAAATCAAGCATGTTCAAGAAAAACTGTTAGAGGTACAGATTGATGACTGCAAATGCACTTGGGACAGCAAATCCCACGTAATTAGTCCTAAAAGGAGACAGGAGTTGTCTAGGCTTTTAACTGTCTACTGGAAATAATTTTTCAGAACTCTTGAGCAGATTTTGCCGGCAGGGCAAATATTTTACCATGCTATATATATATATATATATGTATATATTTATCTTCCCTGCAGAACAATTACCCCTGAAACTTCTGGGAGAGCTCATGGATAAACAGTGATGGAAAAGAAACCTTGAACCACATAGCAAAATCAACTAAGTTAAAAGTAGCTGGGATCTACAGATTTAAAATACCTAAATTACAGACATTTCATAAATTGACAGGAAAAAGACAAATACAAATTACAAGAAATGCTTTATTGCCTCATATTCACAAAAAGGAAAGAAATAAAGTTTTAAAATTATAATCAAACCCGTTCCTGTATCACTTGAAATACATGTCTGAACGGACAAGCGTCTCACTCACTACAAGCAAGAGAAATACAAGAAGCTGTACCCATCTGCTGTAGAGACTGACTAATACAAGACTGCTGATGAATGCTCCTCTAGAATGTATACACTAAAACCATACCAACACTATGATTTTGGGGAAAGCAGAGCATACATTTGTTTAGAAACTGATACTGATTTTCAATTATTTCACTTGTTCATTTTTTTTATCCATAGCTCAGCTATTTGCATTCAGCACAATGACTGCAACTATGAACCAACACTGGCTTCTTATTTTTCCAATATATTTTCAACCTTTTTTGGTGAATGTTATTTCATGGCAAAAGTACACCAATTCTTTTAGCTAGCAGAATATATATATGTAAAAAATTCAGTATGTTATCCATTTAATACAATTTCAGGGACTACTGGCTGAACTTATAATGTCCTCTCAGCAAGCAGGCCTTGCCACTGAAGACAACATTATTCATTATACGGATTAATCTGCATTCTACAGATTTAATTTTGTTTGGATGTTTATCAACCTTTATATGAAGGCACCCAAAGCTAGCTTTCTACGTATACAGACTGTGACTCAATGTGCAGAGAATTGCAGGTACTTGATCCCAGGGAAAAAAACCAATTACGGAACATTTGAAATCTTAAGAAATCTAATTCCCACTTATATGTAAATGCTGTTGCTTTGGTATTTCACCCGTCTAATATTATTTCCCATGAGAATTATTGATGTGTGCATGAACCTGCCATCAAGTGCCCTGGCAGTCACGTAGGAATGTTTTAGAAAATACCATTACACAGCCTTTTCCATAATCTCCTCTGTAGAGGGTTGAGCAGAACCCCCTGATAACCCGCATTGGTTATCTTTTTCAACATGTTTCTATACAACACTGTCTCTCAGTCTGCAAATTTGGCTTCAAAAGGTCCCTCCATTGCTATCTCCATTGTTCAGGAATAGCTCTGTTGATTTACACTGATAAACAAAGATAATGTACAACCATAAGCAATGTGAAGTCAATCTGCAAAGGCCAGAGTAGGAAAAAAGCCTGTAATGTTATCCTCATTATGCACTACAAAGAAAAATTACAGCCTTGTAAAAAAACAAAAAAAAGAAAGCAAGCAGAGGGGAGAACTGGGATTCTTTTTTCTAATGCACCACTTCTTGCTTTTTACAATATTGTGCAATCTAGTATGATTTGTAATACTGTATTTAAAGAATGTATTTACTGAATCCCATACTGATACTGAGTGGCAATACCAATTAGAAAGGAACCTGATTCAGCTGCTCTCTTTGAAAGCAACTGCACAAACAAGCAAAACAATCAGACACTTCTCACATTCCAACAAGCAGAAAAACAGAGATAATTACACAGAACACAGGAGCACTCACCATGACTAAAGCTCCAGTGCAGCTGAGGAATCTCAGTCTGACCTCTTCGCAATCTCACCTTAAACCTGCAAAGCTGTCGCAGGAGGTTTTTCATGGCAACTGTTACTAACAGTATCTCTCTATCAACTGCTAAAAACAGGTACTTTATATACCAGAGGGCAACATTCCTTCTGATGTACCAGTTTCTGAACAACTCTCCTAAAGGAACCACCTTTGGAAGAGATTGGCTCCCACCCTGAGAAGATAAGTGGGTTAACTTGTAAGGAACCATGAACCAGCACCTACCTGCCAACAGGTTCACGGAGCAAGATGGCACTTACGACACCGCAGCCAGAACCAATATAGATTACAGAGTAAATGACATGTATGTTAAGCTCTGCTTGTACTGACATTTTCTGTAACTGGGATACTGCCTTTTCTGTACAAGAAACACTTACTAGGCAAAATTCATAGGCACTGGAGCACTTCACGCTTCAGCAAGCTTTGTCTAACCCGCCTTAATTTTCTGCACTTCCCAAGCAATCTTTTCTAGCCAGAGATAGTGACCTTTAAATACGAGTCTGCCTCATTTTAAGAAGGCCTGCCATAATACTTTAAAAATGTTGTTGCTACAATCGAAAGATACATTACTGACAGCTTCATTAGCAGCAGAGCAGGTACGAGACTTTCTTGCTAATAATCTGATAGTCCACTGCTTTAAACAAACAAGCTTAAAAAAATTACCACAGTAGGAAAACACAATTTTACAGATATAAAGCTCTAAAATAGTCAACATTTATGCCCTGGATGTATATTAAAAACTAAGTTCAGCAAGTTCAGACTGCAAACTGTTGCACGATCAAAGCACGTGTAACTGATCGTATTGAGAGTTTTCACGGGCCTCACATTCTCTCCATCTTCACTATGAGCTACCCCCTGCTTCTAAAAACCGAGAATATCCACAGTTTACAGTACAAAATTAATTAAATAAACTTGTCTTCTCCAAAGATCATTCCAAACAGTAGGAGTCACGCTCCTTAACCATATAGTCACAGACTTAAAGTCTGAGACTAGAGAATATTGTGCAACCTGTTTTTAAGCAAAACCACCCAATCTAGACGAGGGAGGCAGAGAAAGACAATTAGCAAGGCTTCAAGCACATGTAAAAACAATTACACAATATGACTTACTCCTCCATGGAAAACTCCTGTACCAATATTTATTCTCTCTGAGCTTGTATCTATTTGCATTAAAATTCAAAGTTTATTAAAGCAATATTGATGTAATTCTGAGCCTTTAGAGAGAATCAGTGATTTTAATCTGGTTCCAAATGGGCTCAGGGGCTACACTGCACAGAAGACTATTAGGGGCTAATACAAGGTAGACAGAGGGGCAAAACCTGCCTGAAGGAAAAAAGGTGCTAAAAAACTAGTTACTCAAGGACGGTTTCAACTCAAGAGCTGTAGAATTTTTAAGTGTCTCTATTACCTTCAGACACGCATGTTTCTGAATTTACTGGCCAATCTGTGGGGAGATTATATATTTTTTTTAAACTGTGCTTCCTTCCTCTTGCTGCTTTAAAAAAACCCACAGAAAGGACACAAAGTATAAAAGCAAAACAATGATATTCACTAAGAGGCTATTTGGCAGCTGTGACAACAGCAAGAGCATCTATGATATGCACAGACACTTATAGTAAGAGGGAATATACATGGAGTCCATGTAGAAGGACGTCTACATTTGTTCATGTATATAACATGCACTTAAATGTCTTTTAAATGTGCATGAAGGTTTTTCTGACAACAAAAGGGCTGGAAGACTGGCTATAAATATATACATGCAGAATTTACATCTTTTATGTTATATACTGTCTTCTTCCCTTGGTGAGCTTTGTAGAGAGGCCTGTATAAATACAGGCATACATCCAAGAAAGAACATTTTAGGATTGAGATCTGCACTTATTTAACGGTTTTTACAAACACATGTAAGGTCAAACTGTGAATATATCACCAAACAGTTTCCTATAGAACCTGTACCAAATAGCATAATAATCCAAATCTGCATAAACACCACTAAGGTTGCATTTGGCAAATTATGCGCTAGTAGCAATATTTTCTGAAATAGCACTAACTTTATGAAGTCAGTGATCTTACTTTTTAGCACCATGCTGAACTGGTGTCTCAGACAAGATGTTACTAAAACAAGTACTGCTAGAAGCCTCCAATGTTTAGCCTGGCATGATTTTTATCCATTTGTTTACTGTGATTTCCAGAACTTTGCTAAGAATGTCTCCTGCAGTCAACAGTGACTGCATTAAGATGGTCGAGCATTTTTCAGCATTTATGTTTAAGTGCATGTAATTTTTTGTAACTGAAATATCACTCAAGTAAAATGTGGGATAAAGCCTACAAATTGAAAGATTTCTAAATGTCTTTCCCAGGTAATATTTATATGGTTTGGTACTTTTAAAAGGATAAAATCATTTTTTCCCCATTTTGAACATTTCATTTTGTGGGGGAATTAAATATCCCCTGCTATAAAGCCTAGCAACTAAGAAAAAGGTTCCTAAGCAAGAAGAAGCATGAGCTCTGAAGGCATTTTGCGGTACACATAACAAACGAATGCTGTTAGATACTTTTTACACATCATATTCACACATATTTTAAACAAACATAATCATTTGGTGATTAAAGTGCAGATGTGCAATGAACATAATTGTTACTGCTATTGTAATTAATGCAAAAGCATCCCAGTTAAGGCCAGGCCCACAGGTAGGAGCAGCACACTAAGGGGCCCACTATTTAGAGATTTTCCCAAGTACTCACACAAAAAGGAAACTAGTGAGGGTGACAACGTTCCCCACAATCAGAGACTTTAAAAAAAATAATCAAAAATTAGTTACAGATTGATTGCAAAATACTTCTCCAAGTGGTGAGGTTTAAAACTGATTTTGTACTCATACTGCAGAGCAATATGTGATTAGAGGGAGGAGGGAAACGGTGAACAAACGAGCTTCTGAAATTCTGTGGTTCTTGCTATCATCTTGTTTGAACAGACAAACCCCAAAACAGTTGTGGTAAGTCGTTTTGTAACTCAGTGAGTTCACATGGTGACTTCTGTGATAGCTGATGGGGTCCCATAAGAAAATCAATTTAAAGAAAGTGACCTCAGACCTACACCCACTGTGTACTTTTCCTCTATCCACATTTTCAACAGTGAGGCAACCTCAAATCAACTCAGTCCACTTAAAGAGATACGGGAAAAGAAATTGCTTTAGTGACTCAGTCACTTATCTATCTTTGGAAAATGGACTGAAAATTTCTCGCACAGTTGATAATTTCTGCTTACAATTTGGCAAACCCAAAAGGAAACATAAAGCCTACAACACTAAGCCACAATTTATTGAAATTGTAGCTCAAATATTGGACAACCAATTAGAATTGTTACCAAGTAAAACCAAGTCATTTATGTCACTAACACTGCAGAAATACTGAAGCTCTCATATTCCTCTCAGCGTATATTGTTTACTTGTTCCACTTCACCCTACTTTAAAATAGTGAAAGTCAACTAGCAAGTCTTATTCCAGTTTGCAGTCTGTATTTTTCCACTGTATGGTAATGGAAATTCTACATTATTGTGCTGATACATATGAAACAAACAAAGTACTTCAGCCTTAGGCCAATGTAAATCCCAGTGCAAAACTTAGTCCTTAAAGGGTTGTCACGTGTGGGAGCACAGAAGGGTGGGAGAACTGGTAATACCAATAAAAACTCTACAGACAAGGTCTCTGTACCAAGCTATCTCGGGTAATGCAATCACAGAAAGCGGCACCATGCCCCATCAACCCTTTCTGGTATTAGCATGGAGAATCTGAAGCCTCTTTCCCTTGGCTGTGGACTGAGGCCACGCATCTCCTTCTACAAAATCCATGTTACTTTACATACACATAGAGCGGGTTTTGCCTCACTAGTGAGTTTTGGCTGCAACTAGCAGCCAGTAAATGCTACATATGGCTTGCAAATAACTTGACATTATTTCTTCGAACTTTGCCTTAACTAATAAACCAAAACACGTTCTGAAGATTATGACTTCTATACTGTAAGTAAGTTAAAAACATCTGGAGTTATCACATATTAATAGCAGAAAGATAAAGTTTTATTTTCAGTTTTCCTGCGTCAGGTGTTTTCTTTATGATCTTTTTTCACATCACATGTACTCCACGATGTTCACAGTGCTTTTCACAAGTGCAACACTACCTCCTCCTTATACCCATGTCATTTGCATTTCGATATTCTGCCTATACCCGAATGTCAGCTATGACACACCGACTACACGGGAGGGAGCAGCTCCACAGGATTCCTCAGGAGCTGCAGCAGCACAGGATGTGGGAACAGTGTGGAAGCTGGCAGGAGACAGACCTCATCTCCAATTCGTACCTCGTAATCCACAGTTTAGGCCTTTTGGGCTCTGTTTCCAAGGGCTGGGGAGAAGAGGGTCTAACAGCCATATATAACAAAACAAAACGAAACAAAAGGCTATTGAGTTAACACCACCTGAGATCCAATCTCATTAGAAAGCAACTAGAACAAGAAAAACAGTGACAAGGAGTAAAGCTGCAGATGCCTTCAGATAAAAGGGGAAAGAAAACACAGGCAACTATCAGGGATGGGAGGGACTAATTCTAAACTGGGATGAGGGGCAGCTCCAGGAAAAAGGGAAACCTAAGAGCAAAGACTAAACAGGGAAAAGGGAAAGGAAAGAAGAGACACAGGAGTGTAAATTCACAACAAGGTAGAGAAAACATGTTACAACTTGTTAACTTACAGTAAGCTTTCCACATACATGCTTTTACTAGCACAACACAAAAGGTTAACAGTGACTGCCAGTGTCTGCGACCCTAATCAATAACTTACAATAGTTATCTTAATATTTTACTATGTGTTTAGGTAAGGAAACACTAAGAAACCATTCAGCCAAACAGCATCCCCTCCTTATTTTTCTTTAAATGACCGATTCCAACCAATTTCTTTATTTGGAAAGTACAAAGAAAAGAATATGTATTTTGGAAAATACGCTTGCAAGTAGATTCTCTAAAGAGATGAAAGTCAGAAAGACAAATTACCTAAGAAGCTGAAATGGTAGTTTGCCTCTTTGCTGCCTCTTTCACTGAAGCAACCCTAAGTCTTACCGACACATAGGGAAAGGCTGCTGTTTCAAAATAACTGTATATTTATTTACATGGTTAATGTATCTTCTAAAATAGAAGGAAATGCACGCACTGTATCCATGAGTGACACTCTCTCTCTTATCAATTGCTTGTTTCCACTTGGGTGCAGCTGGCAGCAAGGCCAGGCAGAAAAGCCTGTTGGCTCCTCACTCTACAGCTGGTACCTCCTGCCCAGGCTCGGGAATCCCACCCTACCTGCTGCTGCTCCTCAGGTGAGGAAGAAGCATCTCAGCCAAACAGAACAGCCCAAGAAAGTCATTTAGGAAGTCTGTGAATTAAGTTATCTATGTGAGATAGCCTAACAATAAGGGAAATCCATCATGAAATGAATACATAAGATTAATCATGGAAAGTTACTCATGGAAAAATTGGTAATTCACTTCTCGCATACTTGTACATATTTGTGAACAAAATGAGGTTTTCCTGAAAACACACTGGAGCAGTGGCTCTGCCAGGAAGGTCCTTCATCTGGATAAATCATCTTAGCTACTTTACAGAAAAAAAAACTTTTAAGCCAGTGTGAAACTAGATTAAGGGCTTTAACTAGTCAAAACGACCAAATAAAATATCCACAAGTATTTCCTGCTCTGCTACACCACTGGAATCGAACTGTCTAGATGGGGTTGTAAGTCAACCAAAAGTCACACTGAATTAAATACATCTAATTAGTAAGAAAGGTAGTTGTTCAGCTGGCAATTTTGTACAAGTTTAAGTAAACTTTCTAACTATAGAACTTAATTATTGAATTCCCTAAAGCCTTGGCTCATAAAACAACTGTGTGTTCTTTCCTTCCTGCCCATATATCTCGCGCATTATTTTTTTCCCACAAATATCTGAGAATAAAGCACTTTAGCAGATATCCGCCAGCCTTTGAGCCATGAGATGTCAGGGGAAAAACTTTGGAGCCCCTTACAGAGATTCGAGCATGAAAGCCAAATTCTACAAAATAAAATACCAAAGACCTAAAGTAAACAGCAACTATGTTCTCTGAGAAGGGACCCCCATCAAATTCGAGGTCAGAGATCCCCCAGGAAACGCTCCTCCTCCTCCCTAAGCTCACCTGGCCATTCTGTGTCAGCTACCGGCTGCCTGATCAGTAATTAAGCACTGCGACGTATTTACAGGTTACACTTGCTGTCCCGATGCAAATCCCAGCCTTTCCAGTCTGCTCTCAACTTCGCCCGCAATAAAAGCGGCCAAAAAGACCGATCCGCCGAAAAGTCCAAAATAACCTTCAAGAGACAAGGAAGCCTGAAAGGAGGATGGAACGTAGGTGTATACACTGACGCGTAAAGCGTTTTTTGTGGGGAACACACAGCAATAACAGAGTGAGGGCAGAGCCCCGCCGGGCACGGCATCCACCTGGCACCTACAGGCGGCTTCACGGCGGTGAAATTCCTCGAAGGTGCCGGCTCCCCAGCGGCGCAGCGCTCCCCGCCCGGCTCCGCCACCGCGCACTTACCACAGGATCACGTCCCGCAACTTCCAGCCGAGGCTGGGGGCAGGAGAGACGGCCTTTTGCCGCCGGGAAAAGCGGGGGTTGGGGTGTCTGTCGGCGGCGACCCGAGGGCCCAGCCCCCGCGGAGGCCCCGGCGGCGGCTGCCGGCGCCGACGGGACCCCCTCAGGAGGAGCGACTGCGCGCGGCCGCTCCCCTCACACCCCACCGAGCCGCCCCCCGGCCCCTTACCGCTCCCCCCGGCCCC